>PVIC010000163.1:0-156845 GCA_004025085.1 Thryonomys swinderianus
CTCCAGCCCCAAACCAATAATTTTAATTTTCTATGTTGAAAGAAAGCACTTTTATCCTCAGTACTTTAGTGGAAACTGTTACTAGGTTTTTGGTTATTTCAAAGTAGAAGGGAAAATATAGTACATAGCCTAACGCCCTGAGTTTGTACTTTGAACTGTCCTCTTTGTACAATACGTACATTCAGAGCCCTTCACTGAAACTTATTTTAAAAAACTCTTCTAAATATAAAAAAATAATGAATGTGTTTTTTTAGTCTTATAAAAATGGGATAGCAAATCCTTAATAAGTCTGGGTATAATTTTGGACTGCTGACTTCACCATGCTGCCCAGTTTACTAATTTTACATTTTGTTGGGAGAAGGCGGAACTTTCTGAACCCCCAGTGACCACTCAGCTCTGTCTGTTCAGTCTCACAGAGCTGAACCTGTGGGCACATTGTGACTTCATTGACAAAACCCAAACTACTCAGGAATGAATTTTTTTTTTTATTATTCTATTTTTGAGACAGTGTCTCACTCTGTAGCTCAGGCTGGCCCTGAACTCACTATGTAGCCCAGGCAAACCTGGAACTCCGCAATCCTCCTGCCTCTGCCTCCAGAGTGCTGGGATGATAGGTGTGAGCCACCACGCGTGGCAGGAATGAATTTTGAAATGGCTTTAAACTGGAGAATTTAGATACTCCAGGGCCCCCTGAATTTAGTTACTCCACAGTGACATTGGCCTTTTCCGTCTGTCTTCTTTCTGTGGAGGCAGTGTTGTCCTTTGGTGATTCAGTTTTTCTGTTAGAGGACACGTAAGTATGTGGAGGAGTGATAAGGAAATCTGTATGACAAAGGCTCCTTTTCTTTGAGGATGAAGGCACTGAATAAGCAGGGGGCAGTGGATCAGCATTAATTTATTCCTCATGAGTTAGGGTTTCTGCTGCCTGGCTAAGGTGGTGACTTTTTAAGTTAGGTGACCACAGTCTGCTGCACATCTCAAACATGGAAGACTACTACTGCCTGTCTCAGTTTTGATATCTCTTAGTTTCTGATAAATAGAATACACACGTTTGTGAGTAGATGGCAAGCAGAAGTTCCCTATTCCTTGACCTTCCTGGTCCTTCCGAGCGGGAAATCTCCTCAGGTGCCTCACCAGGAGGAGGAGCCAGGATGCACCATCGAGGTACCCGCCCCATCAGTATTGAATCGTGCCAGGTGTTCCCCTCTGAATGGAAAGTTAGAATCTGCAGCTGCCCTTGTTTGTGAGCCTCCCAGACACAACAGGGGGTAAGAAATCAGTGGACTGGGGTTAGAGGCACTCGCTTGTGTCCTTCCTGTGTTGCTTTATAGTATGTGTGTAGCCATCTTAGAGAGAATGGAGGTAAGTCGTTATTTTCTACTTGAAAATGAATTTATCAGGTGAAAGAAAAATCAGGAATCGAATGCACTTACGGTTTGAACATGTTTGCCAATGCAGGAAATTGCCAAACTTCTTTTGAGAAAGTGAGGTTGCCCATGTGGATTGCAACATTTCTTTGAGGCAGAGACCTGTCCTGTCTTGCCCTTCTCCAGTTTACCCGGGGATCTGGATCCCCAGCTAATGCTGTCTCCTCCTCCTCTGTGGAAGCGCTGCCTGTAGCTTTTGATGTGAAGAGCAGAGTAGGTAGAAAATGGCGATACCGTTTCTGTCCCCAGGGTCCCTTAGCTCTGTTTGGAGTGAGGATACTTTGTCTGTGTGGTGGGCTCCCTGGGGGACAGAGGCAGGGGAGGCATCCACTAAGTTCTTGTCTTCAGTGAGATGCATTATATACGGACTGTAGTCAAGGACTTGTTTCTGTTTCCCCAGGCCAAGGCCACTGGTTTCTCCCCTAAGTTGCCCGCTCTGGGCAGCCTCAGTGGGTGCTGCCTTTGGCCTTTTCTCCTTGGTAAAGGGTGAGGACCTGGGGGTCTTGTCCACATCTTTCCCTCCAAGCCACTGCTTACTGCTCAGGGGTCCTGTGGTTATGCACTATTTATTGTCCTTTCCTGGTGAGGGACTTTTGTGGCTTCCGGTTTCCTTTCCAGTCAAGTGCGCAGTTGTCTAGCATGAATGATACTTGTCACCTCAGTCCCCCTGGTGCTACAGGTGCCTGTGCCTGTGCTCTGCCAGGCTCCATGCTCGGACACTGTACCTCATGCTCTTACAGTGGGATCCTTGCTGTCCTTGAATGACCCCGGAGATCCCGTCGGCCCTCTGTGTCGTCTAGGTGATGTCTCAGCTTGTGCCTGCTGGGAGCTTCTCCAGACCCTCCGCAGACCTGGGCTGCCGGCCTGGGTCTCCCTCTGTTCACCGGTTTTGTGGCTCCAGTCTTGCCAGCTGAGCCGTTGTCTTCGTCATGTCACCTGCCCCATCTCCTGGCTCGGTGCTCATGCCCCTCACACATGCTTGTGGACTGATCACATGAAGAGGAGCTGGACCATGCCTGACACGGACCACATTCTGTGTACTTCTGCCTGGGGGAGCAAAGAATTCCGTGGGTGGCAGAGCTGGGAGCGTAAGTGCTCTTCTGCTGGAGGTGGGATGCCAAGGAGAGGGCAGTGCTGAAGATGGTTGAGACGGGGGCAGGAGGCCACGGGGCGGGGGGATGAAGGCCCTGGTTCGTATCTGCTCTCTTGGCTTCACTGTCCTTGAATGAGCCAGTAGATTGAGGGGATGCCCGGGACAAGCAGATGCCCATGGGATGGGGCTCACGGCTGGGCTACACCCCAATAGAATACAAGTCATTAACATTGTAAATAAAATACCTTACAGAGGCTGAATTAATATCTGCTCCCGGGAGATCTCGGTAGGTTCCAGGGAGGCTCAAATGAATCACGAGAGGATATTAAAAGCAGGGGTGTGAAGTTGATTTTCCGAAAGCACATTCCGAGGGGCACAGGGCCCATTTTAAACCTCCACTTGTACCTTCGCTTTCCTTAAGTGTGAGTTGAGGCAGGTGGTGAACGGAGGGCTGGGCACCGTTAGCCCTCTGACCCGCCCTCTGCGCAGCCCCTCCTTCCCGTGGGCTCTCCGCCCTGCGGAGCTAAGCCTCTGTTGCGTGTTGTTGCCCGCCTGCCTCCTCTCTCCTTCATCCGCTCACTTCACAGCCTCCTCCTAGGGGCCTCTGAAGGGTCTGCATGCGCTGCTCTCTCGGTTCTTCCGGCCACGGCGGGAGCGAGGCCACTCGTCTGCCCTGTGCTTCCCTCACCTGCCCACCAAGCTGGGTGAGGTTGAGCAGTGTGCTTACCCTCAGCTGACGTTCTCCTTGTACACAGATAAAGAAAGTGGGCACAGAGCGGGCAGGCACACTGGCACTCAAGGAGGTGTATTAAGTACGTACACACAGTGGGTTTACTTTACTCACTTTATTTTGTGTCACTGAGGATTGAACTCAGTGCCTTCCCTGTGCTAGGCAAGGGCTGCACCCCAGACCTCCGTACGTAATGGGCGTAGAACAGTGCCTGGCTGGTTGTAATGCTAGCTCTTGGGGCATGTGCGTTTTAGAAATAGCTTCAGAGAGAAGGTTTTGGATGAATGTGGTGGGAGGTCCTTGAGGAGAGCATGTGGGTTCGCCTGTCTTTAGGGGGAGGGAGGAAAGTGTCTTAGGTTGACTTGTCCTGTATTGGCCTGTTGCTTTGTCTGCTTTTAAAACTCTCATATTAGCTCACCCCCTTTCTGTTTTAATTTCATTAATGTTCCACAAATATTTTATTTAAATGAGTTTTCTTAACCTTCTCGAATAAAGGATTTTGTTAGTTTGAGTGATGGCGTAGTTTTCTGAACCACATGCAGTGCTGTGAGATTTCATTTCATATTTTAAGTTTCCGGAACGAGTCTGAGATGGAGAGATGCCGCAGAGATTCCCCTCGCAGCAGTGGGCTTCCCTTACACTGACCTCCGTGCCGCCCTGCGGTGTTTGTCAAGTCTGAAGGGCCAACCCGAGGGCTCACCGTGAACTCAGACCCCAGCTGTCACTCAGGTGTCCCATGTTCTGTCTCAGGGTCCCTTCTGGGACTCCACGCTGCTCTTGGTGTGCTCCCACTCGTTCCTTCCAGCCGGTGGCTGTTCTTCAGCCTGTCCTCGCTTTTCATGACCGTGATGCTCGCAAGGAGGACTGGCCAGACACCTTGCAGAACGCGCCCCGGTTTTGGTGCCTCATATGTTTTCCTTTTGGTTAATGGGTTTTTGGAGGAAGACCACCGAGGGAGAGGCCCTGCTCATCGCATCCCATCACACCAGGGGTTCTGCCTGAAGACTGAGTCATCCTTTTTGGTTATCCCAGCTGTCTCTCCTTTGTCTTTCATTGCCTAATGGGTTTTAAAAGTAAAAATCCAAGTTTATTTTGCAAAAAGGAGAAAGATGTGCTCCCTCCCACTTACTCCCTGCGGTAGTTGAATCTGGATCTCCTTTCCCGTGCGCTGGCACGGAGTCCCAGAACTGTCCTTTCTCTGATGTAGGTCGGTTCCCTTGGCCTGAGGGAAACAGCACAGAGACTTTTAAAAAGGCCTCTTTCTCTTTCGAGTTTTCCTTGACTAAAGCCTCACTCTTCTTTTGCTGCCAAAGAATAAAATCTTTTATGCTGCCTCTTCCCTCATCTGCCTGTGACTGCCAAATTTGAAGCTGGGTGTCCAGGGGCAGGAAGTCGGCTCTGTGCACGCATGACTCAGGAATGCTGCTTTCGGGAGCAGTGGCCGATTCCATGAGGAGAAATGTTACCGGAGAGCACGTCGGTGCTTCGTTGAAAATCCAAGCAGACACGGAGGCCCACGAATCCAGCAGACGGTGTGGATGGGATTGCACTTTTGTGGATAGGAGTGTGTATGGAGCGGCTTGTGGAGCTTACCCGCAGTCAGGGATTGCAGGTCTCTCCTGGGACAGCTGCTTTCTTGGGGACAGGTGGGGAGGTGGCAGCTGCCCTCATGTGGTGAGGGTACAGTAGAGATGCGTGATTTCAGGTACATGCCTGGCGTTTATATCAACTACTCCCCCACCCAATAAATAAATAAAGAATCTTTTAAAGTTTGCATGTGAAGTATCCAGGGATGAGGGGCCACAGAGGCTTTGCAAACCTGGGAGGCTGTTTCCTTGGGCATCACGGGTAGCCCTGCCACACTGTGTGTAGTTTGGGGGACTCTACCCCATCTCTGTGATGCTTAGGATCTGCCAGCAATGCTTCCTAAGTGGTGTAAGACCTGCCTAGGCTCTTCTGTTTGCTGCAGCCCGCCATTCGTGCAGCCTGCTTTCTGCTCCTGAGACCTCAGGTAATGTGTGATCACATAACAGAAGGGACATTTAGTGGATCACGGTCTTTTATCTTTTTTTTTTTTTAAAAGGTATGTGTAATTTAGCATTAAGAAGATAGACTTTCATGCTTTATTTATTTTTCATGGCAATATTTTATACATTTTAAGACACTGCGCATGTTGGTTTTAAAGCTCATGTCAAACTGTTTGGAAAGACTTTGAAGTCTGGGGAGAATGCTGGTGTACTTGTAATGTGTGGAGATTGGAGGGTCTAAATTTCAGCAAGTCTTATTTCATTGGGCAGGTGGCCATTGCAGTCAGCTAGTAGTCTGTCCCACAGCCTGACTGGTGTTAACATCTACAGCCCTCATGCAAATCCTTGTGCATTTGTGTCTTATGTTTTCCTTAAAGAGAAGTAATAGCAAACTTAAAAAAAGTCTGATTGCTTTCATACCCAGCTTTTGCTCATTTAACCTTGTAGAAAGGCTGAACAGTTTTTCCTGCTTCACCTACGGCAGCGCATGCTCACTGGGCATGGTCACTCTCTATGACTGTTCACTGGAGGGCACATTTGGCCCAGTGAGATTCCTTGCTCTTCCACCCAGAGCTCAGTTGCCCAGGCCTGGAATTGTAGTCAAGCTAAAAACAAATCTTTATTTTGGCTTTGGTGAAGGGTCACTCTTGTTGGGATTGCTGGAAAAAATGTCAGAAGAAGATCATGATAATTAGAAGAAAATTTATCAAATAAGGACACATCATTGAGAAGGCAGTTCTGCTGCCTACTTTTTATGAGCCAGTAGGAAAATAGAATGAATTAGAATGAAATTCCTGAAGACTTCTTTTTGAAGCAAGACTGGAGGCGGATCTCTGGAGCTTGGGGCACCTGTGTGTATGTGTGTGTCTGTGTGTGTGCATGCATGTGATTATCCGGGGAAAGTGTTGCTCCAGGGATATTAGTTTATGCCAAGTAAATTAACTTCCTTGTGCCAAGTTTGTACAGGACAGGAACGTTAGGGATGCACCCAGTGACTTGTCCATTCCGGGAAGCGCAGCCACAGAGCCGGGAGCAGACAGGGTGCAGAGGTGAGTGGAGTGTCCTTCAGGGCCTGTTCGACACCTCCATCCTATGTGTGCAGACATGGTGAGCGCGCTGAGGGAGGCTTTAGTTCTTATCAGGCATTCTGGTGTCTGGTGTCTGTGGCATTCTGTTCTGTAAGTATGTGGCTTTCAATTCCTTCTGGGGAAATGGAGGGGGACACAAACTATCCTGTTGTTTTCGAGCAGTTGGATGTTTGTTGGCTTAAAATCATGAGAAGGGTAGACTTGTACAAAGGCGTCTCTTGAGCTTTGAAAACCCAGAAGTAATGATGGTCTCAGCCCAGGAGCTCTGCGGCCTCTTCTTGAACAGACATGGAGCGGGAAGGGGTGTCTGTGTTCAGGTCACAGTCCTGCAGGTGTGGTCATAAAGGGCTCATCTGTTGAAGGCTGGAGAGACACTTTGTGACAGAAATAGTTTAAAAGGTCTGATGCCAGGGGGAAGAGGTTGGATTTATTGTTAACCCAAATGATTTGCTGGGAAGAGGGAAGGGTGAGTATTTATATTTTACCTCTGGATTGGGGGAATACAGTCTGACCTGAGTCAGAGGAGGGGAGCAGTCAGCATCTCCTCGTCCAGGTGCGGATGCTGAGACGGAGGCAGTGAGCTGCCCCGATGTGGTGGCTTGTTGGCAGAGCTGATGTCTGCAGCTGGCAAGTACCTGTTGAGTGTGAGTGATGAGACCTGGCTTCCTCTCTGGACACTGATTCTTACAGTGACAGGCTTTTGTCACCTCCTGGCACTTCCACAATAAGTACTTTCACTGTTTCTGAATCCACCAGTGCCCTAAACATTTGAGGTATATTTTCTCAGTTTACACTGGGCTTTTGATCTTGTAAAACATGTATGGTCCTACCAGTGAATTTCTGACAGCTGCAGAGATTGTAATGATAAATGACCTCTTCACCCAGTTCCCTTCAGAAACCGTAGGGTGATCCAGGACCTCTAAACAGTGCTACAAGCCAGCTGTGTCCCAGACATGGAAACATTGGTCCTCTTGTTCCTCTCCGGAGCATGCTATTCAGGAATAGCAGAGGTGGGAGTGGCCAGAGGAAATTTTCACTGCATGAAAAGATGGTGCCCATTTGCTTGGACAAGGTGTCACAAAGTCACTTTTTGTCACAAGCAACACACCAAGGAGCAGTTGAGTTTTAACCACAAGAGCCTGGTCCAGTGTGTTATGGAAAAACCCCTCTCACTTGTTTTGGAACAACAAGGAATAAAGAATCATCCTTTGAGAGCAAGCAAGATGGTGGTGTATCATGGAGTCTCCAGTCTGGAGAGCATATTTTGTATTTTCTTTGTAGCTTTGTTTTACTGATCCCTCAGGATGAGCACTGTAGACATTGGCAGTACTAACCCTGTAACCCTTGACCTTCAGTTGTGGCAGCATAATCCTGTCTATTCTTCTTTCATGAACCTGGAAACTGTGGAAGAAGAGAGAAGGAAACATTTCTTCAGGTTTTCTGTGTTTTTGTATCTCATTGGCAGTGAACATTTCAGCTGTCGTGAAGCATGGTCTTTTGCTTGCTTCTGGTCATGGATCTGCGCTCTTAGAGCTGCATGGGCCCCCCACACTCAGTCATGCCCAGAGTGCTCATGCCTGATGTCATTCTGCATTTACATTGTGTCTGTTTATTGGGAGGTCCAGGGGCTATATAGCATCAGTGCCGTTCATTTGGGCCATTGGAATTGGTGGTGCCTGGGAAGGTGGGAATGGTGATGGCAGAGTGGACGAGAATGGGTTTGCGGCAGTGAACGATGTGCCGATTCTCAGCCCTCATCTCTTTTTTTTTTTGAGACAGGGTCTCGCTTAGTAGTTCAAGCTGGCCCTCAGCTCACTATGTAGCCCAGCCCTCGAACTCAGCAATCCTCCTATCTCTGCCTCCTGAGTGCTGGGATTATAGGCTTGAGCCACCACATCCGGCATCTCAGCCTTCATCTTTAAATTGAGGTTGAACCTCAGAGAGATCCTTGGACTGCACTAGATCATGAGTGCAGGTGGAAATACTCCCCTCACACAGAGTAGCCCCACAATGGTTAGCTGTTATTGGTGATAACATAAGGAATGATCGGAGTTCAGCCTCTTTGGACGGGGTGAGTTTTGCCTCTAGAGTTATCTGGTAGACAAGTTAACAGCCAGCGTGACCCAGTATAGAAATCAGTGTGATACATTCTGGGTATTATTTCCATTTGTCGGTGAACTCATTCCTTAGCATATTAGCAACAGGGTAAAAAGACAAGGTAGTGATTTGAATATGATTATATTATTTGGAACTGGTGAGACCCAAAAGGGTCTCCTGTGTGACCGATCCCACCTGACATTTCTTTATCCTTACCTAAGTCTATTTCCTCTGTTTGCTGACCTCCAGCCTGTTAACAGCATGTTTTGTGGGAGGTTGACCCTTGGATCACCCTGAGTTGTAACAGGAGAGCTGTGGCTCTCCAGGAGGAATAACTCTGTGCTCTGCGGGTTTGTAGCTCTGTCTCCTATGCTGTCACCGCTCGAGGCCCTGAGAGAGGGCAGCTGTGTGCACATGGGGCCTGCAAAGCATCACAAATGCTGCCATTTCACACTGCTGGAATGTGTCCCCAGTGAGCACAGAGGGGCTGATGTTCCCAGTATTCCTGCACTTTCCCAGGGACCCTCACATAGGGCTGAGGTCAGGAACCAGCCGGAATATGGCCTTCTCCAGCCCATGGCTAGGAGCCCTTGCCAGGAAGGAAGACCATGTCTGAGAGAGATCTGGGCGAGGAGGAACGGCGATGTTGGGAGGACAGTGAAACATCCATCTGCAGTGTGGCAGGCCCCAAGGCCAGAGTGCTTGCCAAGCTATCGTTGAGGCAAGACACTGCCCTGAAGGGACACTGTGCCTGTGTGGGAGTCAGGGGCACTGACCCGTCTCTTCTAGGGCCTGTGTCAGGACCTCTTCATGCTGGCTCCATTAGCAGACATGTTGGGTCCAGACCATGTGTGCCTTGCTATGTTTTTTAGGTTGAAGGAACACACACAGGTGCTCATGTACACAGATGCCTGTCTGATCTCTAATCCTTATGTATGTGTGGACACACACACACACACACACACACACTCCTATACACTCCCATTTGTTGCCTGCTTGGTGAGCGGTGGGGCTTCAACCCTCTGTCCACTGCAGCTGGGGACCTTATGGGCTCTCCCAGGGGAGAGGGTGTGTCCTTGGCCATCATAGAGACAGGATCCTGAATGTCTGCCCACGAACAGCGGGTCACCTATAAGGGAACCAACAGTTTCTTAAAAGTCAAACCTCTGTGATTCCTACCATGTTCTCTCTTTGAAATTTTTCCTTTTAAGGCAATTTTCCTGTAAGCACTCATACATGATAGGAGTAAGAGCTGTAGTAGCACTCAGCTAAATAAATGATTATGGAGTATTGTGAGAGAAACATCCCTTTTTAGCTTGGGTATCCAGCATGGGAGGTCAGGTGTGTCAGTAGCAGGTACTTTCCCTTTCATACCAGTAGCTATGAGGTCTACTGGGGCTTCAAAGGGAGGGACCCTGATATCTCCAGGAGAAAGCGTGTTCACTTCCCAGCCTTCTGAGTCTGGCAGTGGAAGTTTTCCTGCTAGACTCCAAGGCTGGACCGATTCCTTCTTAGCAGTTTTCTCAGCCTCTGCCTGTGCTTGCAACACGAGGCAGTGGTGGGTGAAGTGCAGTTTGCTCTTGGTTCTAGACTTGAAAGATTTCCTCTTGTTTGATTACCTGTTTTCCTCAAGATATTTGAGAGCAGGTTTGGGCAAACTACCCCTTATTCAGAGGGCAGATAGTGAGCAGGTCTAAAATGTAGGCAGTTCAGAAAAAGCTCAAGTTGTTTTCATCTCTTTGTTGAGAACTTTCCAGAAAGCAAGTTCTTCAGTACAAGAACGTATGCAGATTTTTTTTTTTTCTGTGCCACATATGCTGTGTGATATACACTTAACCATAAGTGCTTAAGAATCAGTGTCTTTTTTACTCCTTTCTGTGCTTTGTTGTGCTGGCTGGCTGCCTGACCCTTCTCCCGAGCCATTACCAGTTTATTATGGCCATGAGAAGAGAGAAGCTGAGGCAGCATGGGCTTCTCCTTCTGGGGCCTTCACTGTTTCAGACAAAGCAGGTAGCACCTGTGTGACTTACTTGGCCTCCTAGTTCTCTGATACACTCCTTTTTTTTGGCTTTTTGAGACAGGGTCTCGCTTTGTAGTTCAGGCTGGCTCTGAGCTCACTATGTAGTCCAGGCAAGCCTCGATCTCAGCAATCCTCCTGTCTCTGCCTCCCTAGTGCTGGGATTACAGGCGTGAGCCACCACGCCCGGCACCGTGGTAGGTGGTATTGATTGCTGGTGGGCATGAGTCTCCACGCCCAGCATTGTATGTGGTTACCGGGGATCGAACTCAGAACCTTCCGCTTGTGAGGCAGGCACCGGAACCACTGAGCTAACCCTCCGGCCGTCGGATACACTCTTGTTTAGCACAGCAAAAATGATTCTGAGAAAAGAAAAACTCAGTAAATAGAAAACAGGAAATAAAAAACAGCCTTGTAATATTTGGTATAAATGACTTGAAATAGGACTTGGAGCACAGAACTGAGAGCCCAATAGGATTGGCTCCCAGAACCTCGTACTGGCTCAGGGAGCTATGTCTTCTTTTTCAGAGGCGGGAGCAGAAACAGAGATTGAACTTGGGCCCTTGTGCTTGCAGGGTAGGCGCAATGCCACTGAGCTACATCCTGGCCAGGAGCTTCATCTTTGGATGATAAGTACACAGGTGTGGCAGCCCAGTTTCAACCTGATCCTTGGTTTGTGGGTGTCCCAGGAAGATGGTAGGTCCTGGGGAATTATAGTTGGGGGGAGCCTTCTAGATAACCGTATGTGTCCTGGTGGTCCAGATGTACGGGCCTGGGAATGGAAGTGGACCAGGAAGGCCCACCTAGGCTTGGCCCACCCCGTCCCTGCTTTTAACACAGCAGTTGCCATGACTTGGCACCAAGCTGCTTCTATTTTTAGCTTGATTTTGTCAGGTACTACTGCATGAAGAGAGGTGTGAGTCTGGGCTTTCACACTGAGCCAGCGCTCCAATGTCTTTGTTCCCGTTTCGTCCTGTCCCCAACGGTGGACACCTTTGCAGGTGACACCTACCCACCGCTCTGAGGAAGAACAACTGGGACAGCTTGTGGAGTGGGACTCCATCTGTGGGAGGTGTGGGGGTGCCATGGCCTCGCCCCCTTGGTACCAGGTGTGCTTAGTAAAGGATCAGTGATTCCCTCTGATACTACAGCTGGAGATGGATAGTTGGGAGCTGTTTGTGTTCCTTACCCGTGCTGGTTGGCTTGATGTCCGGCTGAGGCTCGTGTGCTCTGTCCACGCAGCGGTGCTGTCCTTTCAGTGACATACCCTCAGGTGGTCATGGTGAGTAGTGAGCTTGTGAGTGACCTTCTCTTTCACCAGCAAGGTACTGTGGCTTTTCGGAAACACCCGTATGTAAGCGATTTCCTTGAAATCTGGAAACAAGTACACACACCTGTTGTGCCGGCCCTTGTGTGTGGAGCGTGAGTAGAGGCCTGGGAGGTACTGCACGGGCCTTCACCGTGCACATCTGTCCTGACATTTGTGTTGGCCAAATAAGAGAAGCAGAATCCAGAGTTGTGTGCTTGAGGGAGTTGAGTGCAAAGGGAGAGGAACATGACTGTGTGCACAGATTGCACCAGTTATTAGATTGCATGGACTTCCCATAGTTCTGGCCTTAATTTAAAACACGGACCTCGCTGAGACAAAGGATCTATCCCAGTGTGGCCATTCCATTAATGACATAGTCTTCTAGTACTTGGAAAATGTTTGCAAGCAACCGGTGTGGTTGCTGTTTGTTTGACCTAGAACTGTGTTGTCCTCATGAAAGGGTAACACTGTGCAGCCCAGGGGGTCTGCAGCTCCCTTCCCAGGGGCCAAGGGTGGGGTGAGACACTTACAAATGAAAAAGTATGCCTTGTTACAGTTTATGTTTACTTTTACCAAAGGCTAGAGTGAGTAAGATGTTTGGCTTATGAAAATACTCCCTTCCTCCTTTCTGCTAGATAGCTCAGGAGCACTTCGTGTTCACAGCCTTTTCTTCCCTCCTTGTGTGGCCTCTTCTCAGCGTTTGCAGCTGAGCTATACAGTGTTTATGGGGACTTAAGAGTGGCATTTTTCTTGCTCCTTCTCTGCAAGGAAAGTATAGGTGCCGTTTATTGTAAAAACTTACATCTTGCAATATATTATTAAGTGGGTTTAAAAACACATTTTCAGACAGGCATGGTAAGTCCTATGGAGATGTGACATCACCTTCTTGTTGAGAATGGCTTTTTGTAAAGGTTCTCTGATGGATTGCTTTCCTTCTGTGGCTGAAACGTTTAGCCCCTTCCAAAGATGCTGTGTCTGTGAATGATAAACCGGGTTGTGTTACACTAGTTGCTGGCGATAATGGATCTAGAAAGTTTAAACTAGGTGAAGTATATACTCCCTATATAGTAAAGCATTTCCTTTCTGATTTTGATCCTCTTAAAGTATTGATTGGTGTGTAATGACAGACAAAATCTTAATGCCTTTGTATGATAGGCCCTTCAGCTAGCTATCAAAACATACTCAATTCAGGGTTTTTTTTTGCAGCAGATGTGTGATTATTTAAAGTAAAATTGATTATTGAAGTGTTTATTTTTCCCTTCTGAGCTGTTAGTGAAAGGATTTTTGGGGGCTGACAGTTGTGCTAAACAGTGCTATTTTGGAAGGTAATCTTTAACAACGTTTTATAGCTTACTGAGCATGATAATCTTTCGTTGTATTCTTGGACACAGTTCTTTCTTTCACTTCGATGGCCATGAATTTTAGGCTTTTTCACAGACAGCAGAGGAAAGAGAGAATGTTAGATAGGTGTAGTTATTACGTGCAATCTGTTTTCTTATACAGGTTGAGAAACTAACGTGGTTTTAGGTAAAAGGTTGGAAAATACGGTAGTGTTTGAGTACTGTTCTTTGCTGTTGATTTTCATGGCAGAAAAAACACTACTTCTTTGTGAGAACAGATTTCAGTGAAAATATATTTATATTCAAGTAATAGAAATTTCAAAACTATATGGCTGGTAATGAGTAAGAAGTGTTCCACAGTAAGGAAATGTGAGTTTCTGCGTGATTGTTTTGTTTTCACTTCTGTTAATTTCTAACAGAATTTGGAAAAATGTTTATGTTAGATGCTAAGTTGGTTTCAATAGCTTCTTTTGTGAGAATAAGCTCTGTGAACGTCTCTTAGCTACCCTTAAATTGGATTTTTTTCTGCCATTTATTGAGGGGCATCAGATTTCCTTGTTTGTTTTTTAAAAAATGCACAAATCTTCCTTTTCTCTGATGCTCCCCGAGCTTTCGGTGTTCCTGAATTAGTTTCAACTTTGGTTTTAATGACGGTGCAGGGTATGAAAAGAGTCGGAGTACAAACCTAGTACTTTTGTGGCTGGTGTCGTGAATCGTGAGAAATCTGTGTGTCTCTGGAATGTGTGGCAGCAACTGCAGTCTTCATCTGCGTGGCCTGCAGCGGGGGGGTACGACGCTGAGCTTCTGGAAATGGGGCTGTTAATGGAAAGGTTGACAAGATCATTAACAATCCTGCAATGCCACGGCTCCAGGAAGACAGGATTTACCTCCAAATCCATAATGCCAGCTCTTTGCAGTGGGTAAGGGCGCGAGAAAAGCATTTGTTTAGCGGCAGAAAATTGTGGAACAGGCCCTGGGTCCTGGTACCCTCTGTGTTTTTTAGTTTTGTGAGTTTTTTTTTGCTAGTGATAAAAAGATTGATAAGAAAACTACTTAGTACAAGGCTTGAGAAATAGTAAATAAATAGTAAATAAGAAGTCATGGGACTGCATTGGCTTGACAAGCAGGAAATCGACAGGTACGAGAGGCTTCTTCTCTTTCATACAGAAACTCTACCCCATTTATATTCATACAGGATCTGCTTTATTAAAGTTTCCAGAGCTCCTTTTAATTTCCCAGGATATGTTATTAATAACTGGGCAAAGAAAATTCCCACATCTTTCTTCATTTATTCTTGGGCTATTCTGAATGTAATTATCAGTAATTATACTGTGTATTTTTACCCCCCCCCATTGCATTTGGCTACTAGTCTTTATACTTTAGAGAAAGGACACAGGAGCAGCTTACATCTAAACGCTATTTTATATTTTTTAAAAACGATTTTACTGCATTTCCATTAGTAAATGTTTTTCTCTTGTATTTATGCCTAGAAGATGGAGTTACTGTTTTCTTCTGAACCAAGAATTTATTCGGGTTTTTGACAGTTCATGGTAAACAACTTCATAAAAGGTAACCTACATGCAGAAGAATAACATGTAGGTCATATATGCATTTTTTCTATAAATAGACAATGACTCCAAAGCTGTGGTATGAGCTATGGATACTGAAGAAAGCCCTGCTTCAATGGCCGGAGAGTTTGTGTAGTGGAGCCCTGTTGTGGATGCCTTACTGCGTTTGAGTTTACTTACTCTGGGCAATCTACTTCATGCTGCCACTTGCTGTGATTTATTTGGGGGGTACAAAATCATTTAAAGAATATCTCTGTTGAAGACAACAGAGTTTTGCCATTTTTGTTCACATTGGCTTGTGCTCTGAACAAAGCATGCTTGAGGCTTACCTTTTAAGTGAGTGTTTTTGGCAGAAAAGTCCCGAGCTGCTTCCAGGCCAGGTTTGTGGGGGGCAGGCTGAGGCCTTTGGGGCTGCTGGCCGCTCCCTGGAATAGTGGGGTTTGTGTCCTCATTCGTCGGTGGGGGTGGGGCTTCTTGTGAATGCAGCCGATTCTGGTCGCCTGTTATTCATGTCTTCTTATTCGAGTGGAAATGCAGCCCGTTCATAATGGATTATTGATTGGTCTGAGGACAGCAGCAGCCTCCAGGCCTTGTCATCGGCCCTGTGCACTCCCCAGCAGTGAATGCGCCACTTCATGGGGCTCTGCGGGACCCCAGTCTGGGGACTGTGAGCTGCAATTGTTAATCTTGTACGGAATGGTTTGTAGGGAGAGGAACTCTTCATTGTTGTTAGGGAATTTTCCTCGTTTGCCCGGAGAATAGCCTTTTTGTCTCAGTAGTAAGATAAGCTTGTCCAGGATGTTAATGATGTATTTTAATTCATGGCTCATAATACTACAGTGTGACTCCTGAGGCTCCTTCATTGTCTCCAGGAGAACAAGCGTGCACAGTGTCCTGCAGCACAGCCTGGCTGCTCCCACTCGGCGCGTGGGTCGTGCTGGGCCTGTGCCTATGGCAGGCCAGGCCAGGGCAGACCTCCCCGCACAGCCCACAGTGGCCATTTCCAGGAATGGCCTTCACATCTGCTCTCAGAGGGAGGTGCCCTTTTCCTTTCGTGTCTTGCCTCTGGGGCCAAGATACTCCTTCGCAGATGACCTTGTAAATACCTTAAGTGTCCCCGTTTGTCTTTTTAATTGATACTTTTTTGGTCGGGGCATCCACCCACCCCACCGAGCCTGACATTCCACTGCAGCCCATCCTCGTAGTCCTGCTCTCGGGGGTGTGTACACAGGAGCAGGACCTCTTCCTGCCCTGGCTAACATCAGCACCCCCTGGACACCCCGCTCCTGTCCAGAGGATCACCTGTAGGGAGAGAGCCAGCAACAAGGAAAGCCACATGTTGTCATGGAGCCAGCGCCTGTTCAGTGTCGTGTTAGGGTGAATTAATGGATCCGAGTCGAAAGAAACCCCCAACTTGGTGGTAACTTGAAGAGTAGCTCAGCTTTGGCTTTGCTTCTTCCACTAGCAGGTTCTGGTGGAGCAAGCTCGGAGCAGGAAATGGCACTTTCAGTTTTCCAGCAGGCCCTTTGTTCCCTGGATCGATGGAGTCCTCTTCAGGCCCTTTCAAGAAACTTCAGTTTTGGAAATAGCACTGAACATTTACAGCACATTTGAAATTAAGGCCCCGCTTCCTTTTATGGGTGAGAGTCTAATGATAGGGTCAGCTTTGCTAAATTCATGGAATAGCCTGACACTGCTCAGCTTTTGTTCGCCAAGCTGAGACTTACTCCTGATGCACAGACACACTTTGGGGCGAAAATGTATTTGCATGCTTTCCCCAACAGTGCAGAATTTAACTGGTCAGAAAATGATTGCTTGAAATATGGAAAAGAAACATCAGTGCTGTTATCCGTCTTCTAATATTGAGAAATGAGAAGGAAATGACAGTGCTGGGGTCAGAGTAAACTCCTGGACTATGGCTGGTGGTAGTGGGGTCCATCTTCATCTTGCCAGCTGGCAGAGCTTTTGGCTGGGTCTCAGGAGTGGCTCCCCCAAGTTCCCTGGGCGGACCTCTCAGATGCTAGGAAACAACTTTCAAAGCACAGGGGATGAAAACAAAATTGTTTCATTCCTTTCTCTGGGTTTCTTTTGAAGACTAGACTTAAGGAAAGATAATTTCCCAGAGTGCATTCCTAGTGGCCCGGAGCCCCTTGGCCTGGGAAGGGGAGGGGTGGGGGCCAAAGGGCAAAGGTGCAGCAGGTGGGGGAGGGGCCCCAGAGCAGTGCTGTCATTTGTTTATTATGGGAGGGGCCAGAAAGGTAACTTATGTGAAAAACTTCCGGAATCCATAAACATGGAAAGAGTAATAAGCAGACCCAGCAGTGGTTAGCATTTTGATGTATTTGCTTTTCTCGCTGTGGATAACCTTGTAATACTTCATCACACATTTCCAAAGAATAGAAACATTCCCCTACGTTACCCATTTAACAAAAGTTAATTCCCAAGTGTCATCTGACACCGAGTCTATATTAAAGCTTAATTTTTATCGACTTTTGGAGCTAAAATGCTCTCGGATATGTCTGCTGTAGATGATTACAGCTGTTGGTGGAACAGTTGTTAATTACATTAAGTAACCTGGTGTAGCATAACACCAGTAAGTGTATATACCTTCGTACTCAGCTGTTTAATTAGCTTCCTAAACTGCTATTATTTTGTCTCTTTGAGTTTATTCAGCCAAATATTGCAAATACCAGTGACCAGGTATCTTTAGGTACTATATTTACATTTCATTCATTTACTTAGCAATTACTTGTTAATTGTGATGCATTGATCATTTATTGAATGCTAAACAACGTGTCTTGCATGCTCTGATTCGAACCTCAATAAAGGAATCGCATTGTAGATATCAGTACTGTCATTACATTTTAGAGATGAAGAGATGAACTGAGGAACGGAGTGGCTAAGACACCTGCTTAGGATCACATGGCTGATCTGTTAGTGGCAGAAATGGGTTTTGATCCTGGCAGTCTGATCAGTCTTGTCAGCATGCTGTTGGGTTATCTACTGTGCCTGTTCCTCTGTCTGCCCAATGGCTGAGGTGGGTCAGGAAGGCCTTACCTGGGGTGATGGGTAGGGAAGGGGTGAGTCCTAAAGGCACAGGAATAGGCCGTAGCCTGGGGCTGCAGGCTCCAGCATGGGTTCAGGCATTGTAAGGCCAAGCTGGGCTTGTGGGCCTTAGCTTCAGGTGGGGGAGGCCTGTGAAGGACTGAAAGTCTCCAGGGCACTGGGCTATTTGCACTCTGGAACCACAGGCTGACACAAAGGCTGTGGATTCAGGAGTGATGAGGGGGCAGCCAACAGGACCCAGGCTAGCTTTGGATATTGGCAAGAAGGGGAACCCAAGCAGGCCTGGGACTTACCATTCATTGGTAAAGGTGACATGGAGGATAAAGTTGATTCCCAGGCCCAGTTCCCTGGGTGTGCCTTGCCAGTCCTTGCAAATTCATTACTCTCTCCTAAGCTTTCCGGAAACGTCTGCCAGTCCAGGGCTACACTGCTCCCATATTGTTTTGTAATTCCATGTTTGCAGTTTTGCCTCCCAGTCTGACTTAGGAGTGCCTTGGTGCTAAGCGCCATTGCTCACTTATCTGTGATTCTTCTGCTCCTGAGCCGTCCCTGTACACAGGAGGCACGCAGGAAGTGCTGTTGTGAGGAAACCCTTGTGCAGTCTGAGCGCGCCCTCCCTGGGCGGTGGTGGGACAGTGCTGAAGAGCAGGCTGTCGGGTGTGGGCCTCAGAGATGCTGAGGAGACGGTCCACCCACATCTGTGCTCTAACAGCCGTAGCTGTACTTTGCTTGCTGGCCCTGTTCTCTGGACCTTGGCTTAGGAGTCCAGGGTTTGCCACGCGGGGGCTCTTTCTGCCTGTCGCCAAGCTGAGCATCAGACGAGATGCATCTGCACTGGGTTTGTTCCCAGGCTCCTCACTGGTCGACGAGATCTATTAATTGAACATTTGCCCAGAGGTTAAATTCGTCCCAAATCCAGTGAATGTAGGGAATCTGGGGAGAGTCACTTAAATACAGTCATATAGTCTAGGCGACAGCTGAGAGAGAGTGAGAAGGGAGAAAGCAGTTCTCTGAGGGCAGCAGCCACCAGATGTACGTCTTAGACACAGGACTGTGTGCTGTTTATGTGATTATAGGGAGTTAATTTCTTACCCTGTTGTGTCTGTGTCCTCCCTCTGCGTCTCCACTATCATGCATTTTTATGCAGTGAAGACACATTTTCTTTAATAAATATTTTCTTTTTTCCTATTTTTCAAATAAATGAATTGTTGAAATCATCCACCTTTTCCCAAATACTGCTCATTTCATCCCTGGAGGAAATCACATACAGAGTGAGTAGCGCATTGGAAATCTATTTAAAACCCTCATCAGCGGGTTGTTTCTATGCTGAAACAATTAAATCACAGTCTCTTTTGGCGAGTTCCCAGTTTCAGCCTTGGAAAAAGTTTGTAATGCATCTTGCAGCAACAACAGTGCTGTGACTCATGCAGGCACACGGGGCATCTGGAGTGGACCCTGCTTGCACATGCGTGGGACGCCTGTGTCTTCAGCCGCGTGAGGCGCAGGCCACTGCCACTCTCAGTCCCCACCTGTCCTCCTAAGTCTTCATGTCTTACAGCTTCAGAACATTCTCAGTCCCTCAGGCCTGCGTAACCAGCTAGCACATACTAGTTCTGTAAGGATAATTGTTTATGGATTGAGGTGTTTCAGGGAGCCTTGGTTTGGCTACCTGGATTTGGTGTAATTTATCTGAGAAGGTAAACAGAGATAGTATGGAACAGCCGCTGTGGGAAGGCTGGGTGCGTGTGCTTTGTTCTGGGTGAAGCCATTGGAGTCTCCTGGCCAACAGAGGCCAGAGGCTTTTAAAGACCTGCGGGATGCCACGGGGTAGGCTGTGAATGTCCCCACCATTCTTCCAGTGCAGCAGCCACCCATGGTGCCTCTTCTGCAGAAAGTGTGCGTGGGGGGTGGGCGGTGCTCTTTTGGAAGTGGAGACTTTGTCTTCAATAGCAGCCAGAAAGAACAGTTAGAGAGCTGTTGATTCTGTTCCTGGGGGTGGGGGTGGGGTGCGGGGGAATTAGTTTTGACTGTTGCTTGGTCACTAGTGGGCAGAAGGGGAGCTGGGAGGGAGCATTTGATGGGTCCCACAGCTTAGCTGTGCTCCCCACTTGGTGATGTTCACATTTCCTTATGATAAAGCTGTTTGGGGCTTGAGCTGTTCCATTTCTACATTTATGTATTTTTTTTCCCCTTCAAAATGGTTTTTAAGTCTTTTAAAGACACGTCCTGTGTATTCTTCATAGGGATTCATGGTGGGGTATAATTTTGCAATGCAAGGTGGGCAGTGAAGAAGTGGAAAACAGAAAGAAGAGCTGGTAGGGTTGCCCCAGGCTGTTCTGGGAAGATTTCCTGTAAATTACAGGGTCCTGCTGGCTTTGAGGCAGAGTTTTAAGCAGCTCTGAGGAGAAGGTCTAGCAAAAAATGGAAACTGCTTCTGTGGTCTGTGGGCAGGTGGGGGTAGGTGTCTAGTGGTGGCTGGGGTCGGGGTGTTACAAACCTTGAGCATCAATGGTGTCCTGAGGAAGGGGATGGGGACATCTCTTTCAGCAGGGTGCTTTGCGTTGGTCCTCAGGTGCAGCAGCCACAGCGCCCACATCCTGCCACCGGACCCCACATGGAGCTGAGCCTCAGGCAGCCCTGCAGCACGGGTTCCGGGCAGCCCTGGGCTGAATGCTCTGGCCTCTGGCTGGTAGGCAGGGGCCTGCAGCAAGGCACATGCTTTTGGTGGTTATGCTGCCACCCGGAGCTGAGTGAGCCACTGCCTGGAGGGTTTGGGGTGGGTTTTAGAAGGGAAGTGCCCGCAGAGCCTTTAGTACCTCTGGTTTCTCACCTTGCTTCGGGACTCAGCCCCCACGTCCCCACGGAAGGGGATGCTCTGGGGGGATGTGAAGGCCAGCCCAGGAAGCCAGGGCCGATGTGTGTTGGGCGGGGTGGGGCGGGGCAGGGGGGGTGAGGTGAGGGCTCAGAGCGCTGCCCTGGGCAGAGAGGCAGGGTCTCCAAGCCCCCTTCCACTGAGGCTCTGCCAGAGAAGGCAGAACATCGTGGCTCACCGAGTGCTCTGCGGTGGATTTCTGCAGCACTTTGCACTTGAAAAATATACTTTTTTTTCCAGGTTCGTTTGTGGGGTGTCCCTTGGGACTCCGGCCCAGTCCAGGGCTCTTACTCGAGTCTTGTCTCGGTTGGTCAGTGGCTGTGGCAGTTTACTTCTCTTGAATCCGAGAGCTCTCTGATCTTTTCTGTTCTTTATGAACGCTCGTGAGCGGAGCCGTGGGTCTTCAGAGTGACTTCAGAGCTGCCTACCAGTGTCCACGGTGTTGTTTTTTCTCATCTTAAACTTACTGTAGAAGTACACAGCTATGTAGATTTTTAAACTTGTAAGGTGTTTATGTCAGAGTTGTCAGTAAGTTAGACAGAAATAGTATCTTTCATTCATGCTTTTCTATATTATATGTAATTTGGCATTTGGGGAGCTGAGAGGTGGGGTTTCATGCAGATTGTTGCTTTATAAAATTGTGGATAATTACAAAGGTGTCTCAAACTTGTGCAAAGACCAAAAAAGTTTGATTAAGTAATTTGAAATAATTTAAAGTGAATTGTCACTGAGGCATGGTCTCGGTTACTTTATTTATTTATCCTGTGTCGGAAGTTTTTATTCTTGCTTTTCTTTTGGGGCCAGTGATTTTTTTCCTTTCGGCCCCATTAGCTGGCTCTGTGGGGTCTGTCAATGGTGTGCTGAGTAAGGCGTGGCCCCTTTTCAGTGTTTGCTGCGCAGACGTGTCTTCTTAGGAGAGCCCTCTCTCAGGAGACCCTGTAAGGTCTGAAATTCTCAGTGGGATTTCTGTCTTGTAGTACTGCTTGTAGTAAGAGGGCAGGGTGTTAGTTTTTGGTCCTCAGGAGTAGAAGCTTAGAATCCCTGTAACCTGGAAGAATGTTAGGGGTGCTTCAGTTCCTGTTACTTATTTTTTTTGGTGAATGTTAGGGGTGCTTCTGTTCCTGTTACTAATTTTTTTTGGTGGTCCCAGGGATCGAACCCGGGCCCTTGCGCTTCCAGGGTAGGTGCGGTACCACTAGCTAAATCCCCAGCTCATTCTGTTACTAATTTTTAGCACATGTTCCCTGTGGTCAGGTATCTGTGTTCTTTTCTGCATTTGTTTCAGAGAAAGTGTCTGGGTCAGAACACTCAGAGCAACAAGGAGTGGCCACCCCAGGTGTTTTTGGAAAATACCTTTCCATGTTGCGGTGAAAGCTAGGAGTGAACACACCCCCAACACCTGGCGCTCACAGCTCTTTTGCGGACCTTAAGTAGGGTTCTTAGTGTGTGTAGGATTGTGTCACTGCCCTGCCTCCCTGACACCGGACACAACACACACAGGTCAGCTGGATGAGGTGGCCTTTGCCTGAGGCCTGGGAGGAGGGCCCGGGAGCGACCTGTCGACTTTCTCTGTCAGGAGGACTGGCACGGAGGTGTCAGTGATCACACAGTGTGATGATACAGGGACTCAGCAGTGCCCGACATGACTTCTGGGAGTAGCTCCGTCCTCTCCGGTGTGTGCCGTGGGAATCTGACCTGTGGCGAGATGGGGAGGCAGGAGCCAGGATGTGTGACCTGATGGGCTGGGGAGGAGCCTTGGAGGGCAGCTTCTGCCTTGGGTCTGGGTGGCCACTGCACTGGTGGAACGCGGGGGTCATTTTGGCTCCTTACTCAGTCCCCTGTGTCCTAAGAAAGGCTTGTTCCTCAGGGTTGAAATACAGTCACGTATTTGTAAACTGCTGTCAGCAGTGGCCAGCTGCTTCTGTAGCTCATGATCCATCAGCTTGAGACTGGCCCCGACATTCCTTCCCCTCCTGTCATGGTGCTGTTCTCTGTCCCTCATTCCCACACATTCTTCTGGGGGCTGCTTCTGTTTCTCACAGCCTACAGACTTTCCATAATCCTTCTTTAAGATACCTTTTGGGAGGAAGAAAAATTGCAATTACTTACTTGACCTATCTAATATTGTTACTAATAATTGTTGTTATTTTTTTTAAAGAAGTAAATAGATCCATATTAAAATATTTGAATTTTTGTGGGTGATTCCTCTCTGGAATTCGGCTTGGATGGACAGTTTTGTGGTAGAACTTGCTGGATCAACACCTGTAGACATTCCCGGGGCCTGTTGAAGGTGGGAGCTTTGCTTACCAGATTTCTGTCTCCCTTCTAGGTGCTTACTGTCATCTCCCGGTCTCCCCCCCGGAACATGTACCTCCTGGTCACAGGCACATCTCTCATCGTCTCCAGGCCTCAGAAGCCCCTCTGAGAATGGAGAGATAAGCCACTGTTCTTTCAGGCCTGCGTGTGAGAAAGCTGTGTCTCCAGCCCCCCAGCCCGTCCCAATGGATCGCCACAGAGAGGCTGAGATGGAGCTGAGGAGAGGGCCTAGCCCACCCAGGGCCAGCAGGAGCCAGGAGGTGGATGGGGACAAGGCTGCATGCCACAGCTGTTGCATCTGTGGTAAGAGCTTCCCCTTCCAGAGCTCGCTGTCGCAGCACATGCGCAAGCACACAGGGGAGAAACCCTATAAGTGTCCCTACTGTGACCACAGGGCGTCCCAGAAGGGCAACCTCAAGATTCACATCCGGAGCCACCGCACAGGGACTTTGATTCAGGGACACGAGCCGGAGACGGGCGAGGCGCAGCTGGGTGAGATGCGGGTGTCTGAGGGCCTCGATGGGTGCGCCAGCCCCACTAAGAGCACATCAGCCTGCAACCGCATTCTGAACGGGGCAGCTCAGGTGGATAGCAGCAAGATCCTGCTGAGGAGCAGCCGGAAGGAAGCGGATGGCGCAGCTAGATCTGCGGAGGCTGAGGCTGCGACCCAGTGCTCCTTCTGCAAGAGCCAGTTTGAGCGCAAGAAGGACCTGGAGCTGCATGTGCACCAAGCCCACAAGCCCTTCAAGTGCAGGCTGTGCAGCTACATGACCTTGCGGGAGGAGTCGCTGCTGAGCCACATAGAGCGAGATCACATCACTGCTCAGGTGCCCAATGGTGGTGAGGCCTGCGTGGAGAATGGCAAGCCCGAGCTGAGCCCTGGAGAATTCCCCTGTGAGGTGTGTGGCCAGGCCTTCAGCCAGACCTGGTTCTTGAAGGCGCACATGAAGAAGCATCGAGGATCCTTTGACCATGGCTGTCATATCTGTGGTCGTAGGTTCAAGGAGCCGTGGTTCCTCAAGAATCACATGAAGGCTCACGGCCCAAAGACAGGAAGCAAGAACAGGCCCAAGAGTGAGCTGGACCCCATTGCCACCATCAACAATGTGGTCCAAGAGGAGGTTATTGTGGCAGGCCTGTCACTCTACGAAGTCTGCACCAAGTGTGGAAACCTGTTTACAAACCTGGACAGCTTGAATGCCCACAACGCCATACACCGCAAGGTTGAAGCCAGCCGGACCCGTGCCCTGGCTGAGGAGGCGGCCACTGAAAGTCCTCTGGACACCAAGCAGTTCTTCCTACAGTGCCTGAACCTGAGACCATCAGTCGCTGGTGACGTGTCCCCCGGCGGGCAGGCTGGCAGGCGGGTGGCCGAGCTGGATCCCGTCAATAGCTACCAGGCCTGGCAGTTGGCCACCAGGGGCAAGGTGGCTGAGCCAGCTGAGTACCTCAAGTATGGGGCCTGGGATGAGGCGCTGGCCGGGGATGTGGCCTTTGACAAGGAGCGACGTGAGTATATCCTGGTGAGCCAGGACAAGCGCAAGCGTGAGCAGGATGCGCCAACCACACAGGGCCCCCCAAGAAAGAGGGCAAGCCTGCCCGGGGACCCCATGCTGCCTGGCCACTTTGACCCCCGGCCACCTGCACGCCCCAATCGCCGGACCGCGGCTTCTGCTGGCCATGGCAAGTCCTCCGAGTGCTTTGAGTGTGGCAAGATCTTCCGCACCTACCACCAGATGGTGCTGCATTCCCGTGTCCATCGCCGTGCGCGCAGAGACAGGGATTCTGATGGCGACAGGGTGGCACGTGCCCGCTGTGGCTCACTCAGCGAGGGTGACTCAGCCTCCCAGCCCAGCAGTCCCGGTTCAGCCTGTGCTACTGTCGATTCTCCAGGCTCTGGCTTGGCTGACGAGGCTGCTGATGACAGCAGTGAAGAACCCATGCTGGAACCAGCACCAGGTGAGCAAGCATACCCAGGTAGAGGGGGTCGAGTAGCCGGGCTCAGGTAGCCTCTTCCCCCACTAGCCACACGCTGACGTGACCCTTCGTCCAAGGATTCCATGCCCAAGTAGCCCTGTGCCCTGGTAATCTTGTTCCTGGAGGTTTATACCCATGGCCAAAGCCCCTCTTGCAAGGAATTAGGTGACCTAGGTGTCCTGCACTCACTTGCAAGGAATTAGGTGACCTAGGTGTCCTGTGTGTGTGGAGTTTGTACAAGTGGGTTCATGTCTAGGTACCTGTCAATTCTACTTGCCTCTCCTTTTGTAACTGACCTTGCAAAATACCATCCTTGTCTTCTGGAGTTGATGGTCTCTGCCGGGCAGTAGTCATTTCTGATCGAGGCGAACAGTCTTGGACCTTCTCTCTCTTTGCCACTCTAGGCCCAGTTCTCAGCGTATGACAACTGTGCACACAGAGACAGACGTTAATGTCCCATGCACACATGGCACACATGGGCACACACGTGCGCTTACAACACACACACACATGCACATGCTTTCTCTTCTCTCTTAAAACCAGACAGCAGAGAAGAATAACTTGGAGTCGGTGTGCAGTTATAATTAATCTGTTTGTATTAAAGTAATGCTGTGGGTTTAGGGAGAGTTAATTGAAAGCGAGTACTTTCCAAATAGCAGCCATGCAAGTATTGAAAGATGTTTGGCTAACTTTGTTTTCCTGCTTTTTACAAATTGTAAACACTTTCATATTCCCTGTTATTTTTGCCTTGGATAATTGTGAATGGTAGGTGAGGTTCGTTGATGATGGAGCTTTAACTTTCAGTGAAGCCAAGTGTGTTTTTTCTCTGCTCTATACAAACGTGTTAGTGAGTGTTGCTTTCACCTGGAAGTTGAATGATAGAAATCCGAGTCCAGTGGGCAGAGCTGTTTGTTTTCTGTAATGAGAAAGAGGACCCCCGAGCACTTGTTTCAAACAAAGCACAAATCAATGCCACTTTTCCTTATTAGGGAGTAAGCAGAATCTTGTTACTGCAGTGTTTTGCAGTGTGTGCTATAATGGGGGCTTGTGGTACCCCCATAGAAAGAGACAAGAGGTGTATGCGTAGCAGTAGATTCCCCTGAGGCTTGGTGACCCTTGGGCTGAATCTGCATAGTGAGGCATACATGTCTCCATGCTCAGTCACGAATCCTGGGCGGGGGAGCAAGAGGAACTGGTCCTTCTCACTGCAAACTTGCCCAGGAGAGCTGCTGGACTCTTGTAGCATTTTTTAGAGTGAAACTCAGTGGTCCCGTTGTGACTCCTGGTGGACCCTTTTAAAGTTTTAATTCTTGGTTTTCTATTTTCACAGCTGTGGCTTTTATTGCTTAATGTTCTAATAATGCTATGACTCCTCTGTGGAGTGGGCCTTGGATAAAATATTAGGCCAGCACTGTATCTTCTTTTTTTCCACTTGGAAGAGAAATATTTTTAGTCTCTGGAAAAGCTGTTGAGCCTTACACCCATCCATTGTGGTGGAAGTCAGATGATTCATAATGAGCTAATCCCAGAGTGTATTTAAAGTCAAGAAGCAGGGAGGATCAACTTATTTTCACCATAAAGTAGAATGTATGCTTTTTTCCTTTTCAGTTTCATTAACTCTATTTCTTACAGGGATTGTGTCTATTCTCTATGTAACTTAGTTTTTGAGAAATTTATGTGTATCTCACACGAATCTGTCACAAGTTATATATTGCCTTTGAATGTAGAAATTCAAATTAGAAGAGATAGGATGTGGGAGCTTAGGAGAAAAATTGTGGCTTAACAGTAGCATGAAGTGTGGAACAGCAGTTTGTTGTTTTTTTTTTTTTTTTTTTTTTTTTTTTTTTTTTTTTTTTTTTTTTTTTTTTTTTTAATCCCGAAGGCCAGCATCTTCCTACCTAACAACACAAGACTTTTCAATCAGAGCAGACGCTGCTAGTGTCTGGACCGGCATTAAGTTATCCAGGCATGGACGCTCCTGGAGGAGAGCTTCTGTCTTGTCAGTTTACTCTCAAAGCACCCTGGCTTGTCGGATCTGACCAAGCCTATTGGATAGCTGTTTTTGAAAAACACAAAACAAAATGAAACAAACAAACAAAAAAACCCCAGGTATTTTGATCTGCATTGTGCGCCTTTTTTTTTTTTCTCCCTTCAAAAAACACACACAGGACTTTGAAAAATACCTACCTTAGCTGTCACTGAGATTACCTAAATCTTTAAATGTTAGTTAAGTTCTCATAGAATGTTGGTAGAGTGACTGGTTCCTATAGTTAGAACAAGGCAAGTCTGGAGAAACTGAGAGAGTAGGTTCTCCCGTGAACTGGCCAGCTTACTTTCTGGTAGCAGAGTTGAAATTGGAATTCAGAGCTATAAGCTCATTCCGTAATTTTACCTGAAAAAAACCTGACATCTAGGAGTAATTGTGGAGCTGTCTCTGGATCTATACCTTTGGAAGGGCTAGTGGTTGTGCTGCTTTGTCTCCTCATAGGACTGGTCCAGGCAGCCATATTTACTGACTTAAGATGCAGGGGAATATAGCTATTAGGAAAGCCAGTAACTGAAAGCATGTTACTGCACTGGGTTTAAATCCTCAACTGGGAAGATGACATGCACTGGTAGAGCTACTCTTTGGAAGATCACAAATACTTGTATTTTTGATTAGGCGGAAGGAGAGGCATAAGGGCATATCATTAACATTTATAAAAAAGTGTCCTCATGCAAAGTGGAATCAGCGAGCTTGAAAGCTGTCACTTAGGAAAATTGCATGTTGTTTCATAAGTAAGTGTATGAACCTCAAGTGTACAGGCCACAGGGGGTTCTGCTTCAACAGTGTTCAGATGACCTACGGATAACAGCAGCACATGAGGAGATTATGAGCCATCTTAGATGGATTCACTTCTTATGGTGACCTGTGGAGTCCAGCCACCATGAAAAGCAGCTGTGATTGGGTTGCTGAGTGAGTCACAGGTATTAGACTATGCCTTCCACGCAGAACAACCAGGTGCCTATTCACTGGTGTTTGCCTATCATTTAATTTAAAAGTGATCTGGGTACATCTGCCAAACCCATACTCCATGGAGCCTCCCTGCTGTATCTGTTCTTGGATGTTCATTGCAGCTTACTTCTTAGGAAATCTTTAAGCTTGGATGAAGTCATAGGAAATTCACCTGAGAATCATGGAGAATGTATGCTTCAGCCTGGTAGGATATAAATGGTCAGGGTCTGGCACCATCCTGTTGTGTGCAGTTTGAAGAATTAAGGAGTCTTTAGAAGAAGAAAATGCAGTCAGTCTCAACAAGCAGTCACTTCACCTCTGTTCAAAAGCTGCTGATGGAGGTGCGCCTCTGCCTTTTGCCTTCGCTAGGTGCTTGTTATTTTGAATAGAGGGTATGAGGTACGCACGTGCTTTGAGGCCAGCCATCATGCTGACTGTGAACTCCTTCCCAGAGTGCCAGGCCACAGCCGGGCAGCCAACAAAAAGGTTACACTGCCAATCTCCATTCTCTTTAGTAGAGGAGGGACAGCAATTAGGACAGTTTAGGGACAAAATGTCTTTCTATGTCTGTCCATTGAGATAGGATGGAGGGTGAATCCAGGGAACAAAAGTAAGAATGTGGCATGGTGGGGTGGCTGGGGAGGGTTGTTTGCTCATGCGGAGCCTGCCAGGCCTGGAGTAGCTTCCTGTATTTACTCAGCTTCCTTCAGTGTCCAGCAGATGGAACTTGGAGGGGACGCATCTTTCCTTGTTCTGTTGGCCAAATCCACAAAGTGTGCTGAGTGCCTGAGAAGATTTTATACCAAGTCTCCATTGTGCTGTCCTGACCAGACCCCTGCAGGCCAGGCGCCCGTGGAACTGAGGCAGGAATGAGAGGAGTAGCAGTCTGAACCCAGTGCTTCCTTACTGGCTCCACAAAGCAGCTAAAGATTCAGAGGAGGGGAAATAGGTCTATGGGAGGAGAAAATCAACAATGTGAGGTCAGGGGAAGTTGGAAGTATAGACAGGAAAGAACAACGTCGTCACTTTACCTGGGGAGGAATGCACCTGCCTAGAATGATCCATGCAGGAGACAGTCTTTGATTGGCCCGAGCTGTGGGATAAAGTGATTCTTACCGTGCAGAGGGGTGGTGGGTGTGTCTGTGGAACCGCAGCCTGCAAAGCTGGCGAAGGTGGAAGGCATAGGTTGTGCCATGTTGCACTCACGCCTTTACTGTGCTGCAGCCCGGACTCACTTTGAGCATGCCAGCTTAAGCTGTCCAGATATGGCACCATGCCACGAAGCAGAATCAGGTGTCCCCACAAGTAATCATCACTCTGTGGGATGCTCTTTCCAATGTGCAGTAAGCACAGGGCAAAGCCAGGGTGAGATCTGGTCATGCGGGAATTCTAGACAGTGGAGACAGAGATTAAACAAGACACAAGCAGATACAAGGCTACTGAGGAGTGGACAAAACGTACAGCCAGGAGGGCCAAGTCGGGGTAGAGATGCTTCCATGGCTCTGCAGTGTGCTGAGCTCTGAGGAGTTTATTTATTCTGAAAAAAAGGCATGAGTTGAAAACTCCATATTTAGTTCTTAGCCAGTATAAAAACGCAGCCTTTTTTTTTTTTTTTTAAAGGAAAATACTCAGGCATCTTTGGCAGTCACCTACAGAATGCCGGCTGTTAGTGAACACCTCAGTAGCCGGAGCCCACCTCACTGGGCACCATGCGGTGACTGCTGTTCAGTGGCATGCTGTGGCATCCTCATCTACTCTCAGAATCATGATGTGAATAGCATCTCACAAGCATGTTTTATAGTATTCTGATTCATTAAACATTGATAATCTGTGCCTGGCACGTATGCTGATTCTTGCTTGAACAGAAGGCTACATTTCCAGGCCTCCCAGAATACATTACACTGTGACAGGCACTGTACTGTAGAGATTGTACTCTGGGAGTTCTATCACCGAGAGATGTACAAAATATACATGCTTAGTATTGGAAAACACTGTGGAGGCATTTTGGTTTTCTCTGAAAATTCAGACACATGATATATCTTTACCTCTGTGTCTGTGTTCAACTCAAGACAGAATCAGAGAGTTTTAGAGGTGAGAGAGAACTAAGAGACATCTGTCCTCCCATTTGGTCAGGAGGAAACTTAAGGCCCAGGGAGCGCATCATTGCCCGAGTGCCACAAGAGGCGCTGTTGCTAAAGGACAGGCCGCTAGTGGGTTGCACAGCTTGGGTTTAGATGCCTGGGTTTCCATTCTCCCTTTGCTTGGAGCAGGGCTGCGGCCTTCCCAGGTTCTTCAGCTCTGGAGTATTTCATCCCCTGGGGGTGGGGCTGTGAGTCTCACAGAAGGAGACAGATGTCCTGGCTACCTCTCCCTGGTGCCTGCACATTGTAGGTATCCTGGAAACAGCACCTCTGGTTGGGAAGAGCTGGAGCCCTAGAAAAGGCTTCTGATGTGGGACAGAGGGCCTAATTGTGCCTATGCCTACACCCATTCTTCTTGTCCTACTAGACTTGATATTTTCCATTCTGCAGTGTGGATGGTGCTGGGTATGACTTTGGGCTTCTTACCTGTGGTTAAATATCACCTCCACTATTCTGTCGTGAAGAAGCCTTCCCCAATTCAGACCTGATTGAACTGGTTATTCCTGACTTAAAATGGAGGGTCCCTCTTGTAGATTTTGCCTATCAGTAGTGAATGATAACACTGGGATTCTTTTCATGCTATTCCCATGTGCCCCAGCAGTTACCCAGGGTCACCCCTGGAGGGCAAGTGTCAGAGAAGTGTACATCTGGATAAGCCATTGGTTGTCCTCTTAGTTCTTCCTCATTGCTGGGACAAAATACCAGACACCCACAGGTTAGAGGAGGAAGGCTCACAGTCTGTAAAGGTTTCAGACCATAGCTGGCTGGCCCCAAGGCGAGGTGTCGCATGGTCGTATTGGTTCTACGATAGCTCTTCTGTCACAGCTGTGGCATGTCTCACAGAGTCTCTTCTTCATACCTGGTCCCACACACAGTAACACAAATTTCGTTCTCCCTGGTCTGTCCCCTCTGCCTCCCTTCCAGCTTGGAATTGTCACTTTCAGGTAGATTTGTGTTGTTTGTACACCATACTGTTGATTGTTTGCTTCCCCATTTCTGGCTAGGACATCCTTAGTCGTTATCTCTCCTCGATGCTAATTTTCTTGAAAACTGCACCCTCTTATCCTTTTTTTTTTTTAAATCAGAACTAGGGATGAACTTAGGTCCTTCAGGATGTACTTTATTCCTAGCCTTTAATTTTTTTTTTTGATACAAGGTTTTGCTAAGGTTGTAAATCATGAAGTTGCCCAGGCTGGGTCTAACTTGCAGTCCTCCTTCCTCAGCCTCCCAGAGTGCCAGGATCACACTTTGTACCACTATGCCCACTTTTATTTTTTTGATTTTTAAGAAATTTTTTTTTTGGTATAATAGACATGAGGAATATTGTGTTACACTGTGACATTTTCTTTTCCTTCTTTTTGTTTCTTTGAGAGGGTCTCCCTGTATAGTTCAGGCTGGCCATGAACTCACTATGTAACCAAGACTGGCCTTAAATTCATGGCAGTCCTCCTGCCTCAGCCTCCCAAGTGCTGAGATTCTAGACACGCCACCACACCCAGCGACATTTTCGTACATGCACATAACATACTTTGCTTATATCTGCCTCCCCTGTTATCCTCCCATGCCTCCAGGCCCCTTCCTCTTATTTTTTTATTTTAATTTTAATTTTTTTTGAGACAGGGTCTCACTTTGTAGTTCAGGCTGGCCCTGAGCTCACTATGTAGCCCAGACAAATCTCGAACTCAGCAGTCCTCTTGCCTCTGCCTCCCAAGTGCTGGGATTACAGGAGTGAGCCACCACGCCCAGCATGTAGGGTGTGGTGCTGATTGCTGGTGGGTGTGAGTCACCACGTCCAATATCATATCATTGTATGTGGTTACTGGGATGAACCAGGGACCTTGCGCTTGCTAAGCAGGCAGCAGAACCACTGAGCTAAATCTCTGGCCCCCTTCCTCTTATTAATAGTTTCTTTTTTACTTTTACTCCACCCCCTACCCCATTTCACATAGAGAAAATATGACATTTGTAAGTCTGGCTTACTTTACTAATGTGGTGCTCTCCACTCCAGTTCCTTCCATTTTCCTATAAATGACAAGATTTTGATCTTCTTCATGGCTGAGTTCTACTCCCTTGTATGTACATGCCACTTTTCCATTTTCCATTAATCTGTTAATGGGCACCTTGGTTGGTTCCCTATCTGACAGTCGTGAATCAACCATGCTATAGTAAACGTGGGTGCAAACATCTCTATAGTAAGTTAACTCCTCTGGGGATGTACTGAGGATTGGTATAGCTGGGTCATATGGTAGCTGTGGGTTTAATTCTTTGAGGAACCTCAGTACTGCTTAGTCTAGTGGCTAGTTTATATTTTCAAGACAGTGTGTCAGGGCTCCTTTTCTTCAGTTCTGACTGGTATGAGATGGAGTTTCAATCTAGTTTTAATATGCGTTTTCTTTTTTTTTGCTTTTTGAGACAGGGTCTCGCGTTGTAGTTCAGGCTGGCCCTGAGCTCACTGTGGTGCCTAGGCAAGCCGCCGCGAACTCAGCAATCCTCCTGTCTCTGCCTAATATGCATTTTCTGGGATGGTTAAAGATGTTGAATATTCTGCTGTATAATAATTGGCTGTTTGTGTTTACTTTAAGATGTTTGTGTAGATAATTTGCTCATTTTAAAATTGGGTCACTTTTTTTTTTTTTTGGTACGGGGATTGAACTGAGGACCTCATACTTGCTGTCAAGCTACATCCCTGGTTCTGGATAACTTCTTTTTTGTTAAGTTTATTCAGTTCTTTGTATATATTTTGTTATTAACTCCTGTTAGAGCAGAAGCTGGCAATATGTCTTCCATTCTACAGGCTGCATCTTTGAATGGCAGCAGGTACTCCTAATGTCTCCTCGTGTCAGAACAGGTATTATCTGCCAGCGCTCCCACCCCCCCCCCCAGTCAGCCCAGAGCTAACTGCATTTGGTTCTTGTGTGTGTGTGTGTGTGTGTGTGTGTGGTATTAGAGATCAAACTTAGGATCTTAGGATTGCCAGGCAGGGGTGGCACCACTGGTTTGTATCTCTGTCCCCTAACTGCATTTGTATATTCTGGACTGTAATCTTCTGTTGCAAGCGTGGCTGACAAAGATTTTTCTCCCATTCTGGAGGTTGCCTTGTTGCTCTGTTGACTGTTGCCTTTGGCGTATAGAATCTTTTTTCAATTGGATGGGATCCCTTTTGTAGATACTTGGTATTATTTCCTGACCTCTTAGAGTGTTATACAGGAAGATGTTGCCTGTGTCTCTATCTTGGAGTATTTCTTATAAAATTTTCAAAGTTTCAGGTCCTGCATTTATGTCTTTGATCCATTTTGAGTTGGTTTTTGTGTGGGTTGAAAGATCAGGATCTAGTTTCAGTCTTTAACATGGGGAAATCTAGTTTTCACAATTTTAGTTTTTATTCTTTTCTTTCCCAATACCAGTTTTAAAGAGGCTCCTTCTTTAATGTAAGTTTTTGACATCTTTATGAGGATCAGATGGCTTCAGTTGCATGAGTTTATTGCTGAGTCGTGTTTTATTTTATCCTGTTGGTCTACTGTGGGTCTGTTTTTGTGCCAGTACCATGATGTTTTTGTTACTATGGCTTTGTAGTATATTCTGCTATCAAGTATTGTGTCATGTCTTGTGTTGTTCTTTTTGTTCAGGATTGCTGTGGTTGTTTGGGGCCTTTTGTGCTTCCATCTAAATTTTAGGATTTTTTTGTCATTTTTTTATGAAGACTGTCTTTGCTTTCTTAATAGAGATCGCATTGACTCTATACATTACTTTTGGTAATATTAGCAATATTAATTCTGCCAGTTTATGAATATAGAGTTCTTTCCCAATTTCTCGTGTCTTTAGTTCCTTTCTTCCATGTTTTTTGATATTTCCTTGTAGAATTCCTTCTTCTCCTTCATTAGGTTCATAATTAGGTATTTTATTTTATTTTTTTTTGAGACAGGGTCTTGCTTTGTAGTTCAGGCTGGCCCTGAGCTCACTACGGTGCCCAGGCAAGCTGCCGCGAACTCAGCAATCCTCCTGTCTCTGCCTTCTGAGTGCTGGGATTATAGGCGTGAACCACCACATCCGGCATCGTGGTATGCGGTGTTGATTGTTGGTGGGCGTGAGTCTCCACGCCCAGCATTATATGTGGTTACCGGGGATCGAACTCAGGACCTTGCGCTTGCAAGGCAGGCGCCTGAACCACTGAGCTAACCCTCCGGCCCTTTATTTTATTTTATTTTGAGACAGGGTCTCCCTTTGTAGTTCAGGCTAGGCCTGAGCTCACTATGTAGCCCAGGCAAGCCTCGAACTCAACAATCCTTCAGTCTTTGCCTCCTGAGTGCTGGGATTATAGTCATGAGCCACCACACCCGGCAGGTATTATATTATTTTAAGGCAATCATTAACAGGTTGTTTTTGATTCCTTTTTTAGTGAGTTCGTTATTGGTATATAGGAATGTTATCAGTTTTTAAAAATCATTTTATGTCTTGCTACTTTGCTGAAAATTTTTTTCAAGTCTAAAGTTTTCAGGTAGAGACTTTAGGGTTTTCTATGCAGAGTCCCCTCATCTTGGGGGGAGTGGTAATTGAATTCTTCCTTCCCTATTTGTGTCCATTCTCTTTTTCTTACCTGGCTGCTCTGGCTAAAACTTAAAAATTATATTGAATAGGAGTGGTAGCATATTCTTGCCCCATTCCTGATTTTAGGGAACTCATCTTTGTCTTGGTTTCGTTTCAAGAAGTCCATGGGTAAACCATGGTGACTGAGGTCCTATTTTATGGATTGGGTTCTTTGTCAAAGTTTACAGTGAACTATATTGAGAAATGTCATGTTTGGTAGGGGGTGATTTTGCTTCATAATCATAATCATTGAAACAGTAGTCATTTTTATTGGCCATCTGGAATCTAAATATCACATCTGATTACAGTATCATTGACTAATAAAACAGTAATGGCTCAGTGTATATTGTTGGGTATTTAATGGGATAGCTTACTTTTCTACGGAGTTCCTAGCTGGAATGTAACACATGAATATAACATGGTATTGCTAGCACTCAGGGTAGGCAGATACTTCTTGCCTTTTGGAAGTGAAGAGACTTCTTTTGGGGATGAGTTTCTGGGAGTTTGCCTTTCTCACTTCTTCTGACCTAACATGACTCAGGCTTACTGAATCAGAGGCCTATTTTATGGAACTGTGATTATCAATAATAGTAGCAAGTGACTCAGTGCATTTTGAGTACAGAATGGCTCATATTGATGATCCTCTAGCATACGATCATGCTATAATTTAATCAAAGTCATGGCAGGCTTTAGGGGGAATGGGGGTTCAGATCCTTGGGTACCGAGAGATCTCTCTCTACCTGGAGACCCGTAGAGGCCAGAAACTGTGGGAAGACCCCAGCAGTCTCATCCTGGCCCTGGGCTCCCAGCCCCTAGCTATGCTTGGTAATAGGAGATTGTGCCCCCAGCATGTCGATTAATCCCATCCTCCAATCAGGGCTAGGATGGACAAGTTTGAGTGTGTGGTGGCAGGGCTAGTGATCTGCACAGCCTCTGTGCTCTGTGGCCTGCTCCCTGGGGAGGGATGAGGGATCCCTCGAGAACCATCCAACCTCCACTTTGAGGAGTGCCTGGGCTCACTAGTTGTGATCCCTAGATGGAGCCTAAAGGCTCTTCTTCCTGGGGAAATTGTCCCTCATGAGGTGGCTGTGTAATTCAGAAACCAGCCACAAAGGCTTCCATCCACGTGGACGTTGTCTCTGGCCCTGAAGTTACAGGCTGCTCTTTCTCTCCCTTCCCACCAAGCCCAGGACTGAAGGGAGTGGTGGCTGCAGGTGAGGGGCAGAAGGCTGCCCATGAGCTGGGCACAATCCACTGGAATAGCTGCTGTACCTGTCTTCTCTTTTAGGGTTTGGTTCCTTATGGTAGGTGGTTTAGCTCTTGAAGGAAATCAGTAGTTTTCTGTTTGACCTGCACCATTCTTGGCTTGTGTTTTTGTAGTAGATACCCTGAATTATTTAGTAAGTTTGAGCTTTGCCCTCAATGCTTGAAGCAGGTAGGTTTTATTTGATAAGTGCTTTTTGTTTTGTGGCTTCTGTTATAAATACTTAACTTGTCAGTTACAAGCTTACTTTGTTCTTTTTTTTTTTTTTTTTTTTTGAGATAGGGTCTTGCTTTGTAGTTCAGGCTGGCCCTGAGCTCATTATGTAGCCCAGGCAAACCTCGAACTCAGTAGTCCTCCTGCCTCTGCCTTCCAAGTACTGGGATTACAGGTGTGAGCCACCATGCCTGGCAGTTATGAGTTTAGAAGTGTTTGTTTTGTTGTTTTTTAGATGATATCCTGTATCCTGAAACCATTCTGGGTTCAGTTTCTTGTGAGGATTTTGTAGGTCACTGAGAAAATCCAGTATTTGCATATACAATTTGCCTTTGCATAATAAAATGACTACAGTTTTAGGTCTGTGTTTTACGGGAATTTTAAAAGCTAGAGATATTTATCTCTGGATTATATATTAGAAAGTAGTGCTTTCATGACTGGAGTTTTACCAGGTTATATGTGCCTGGTTAACATAGTAATTTAAAGGAAGCCTCATTTCTTGCTTTATTTACAGAAGCATTGATCTGAAAATAATTTTCACAGATTAGTAAGACATGTGGGCTCAGTGTTAGCTGCCAGATATGTTGCTGTAAAGATGTGCCAAATCTGAGTGTTACTCATGTACTTTCTTTTAATTCTATAATTACTTTTAGCATTGTGCATTAACTATATTCCAAATTTAATGTGATTATTGGTTTCATTTAGTAACCTAATTGGTGACTGAAATGTGTCATTTGAAAGGCCGATTCAGTAATGTGATGTGGTGATTTTGCTGTCCTGTAGAAAATTATGTACCTGCTGGAAATGTGGTATCTGGAACTTGAACAGCATGGTTGTTGCCTTCAAAATCATAAAGTCAAAGATTTTGTGCATGTGACAGGCCAGCAGTTGATTCCATTGTAAGTTAATGGTTCCTTAATTGGACTGGACAGTTGAGGAATATATTTGATATTTAAATGATCAGATTTCCAGTGTGACTTCTGTTTATCATATTTTCTTTCATCTAATAGTAATCTGTAGTGGGACTGTTTTTTCAAAAACTGGTTACTACAGGATTCATGAGAATACAATTTATGTAGATTATTTCAGTATTAGACTAGGTAAAAGTAAGAGTGGAGTGGATTAAAAATTTTATTTTTAAGAAACATTACTGGGTATTTCTTTTTCAAAAATGATGAAAGGTGAGTTGGGCGTGGTGGTACATGCTTCTGATCTAGGACTCAGGAGGCTGAGGCAGGAGGTTTGCTGGGAATTGGAGGCTAGCTTGAGCTACATAGTTGAGTTGAAGGTCAGCCTAAACTATATAGTGAGACCTTGTCTCAAAAAAGAAAAGAAAACTACCTAAAAATCCTGTTTGTTTTTGATTAAGATCAAACTATGATTTTTTTTACATACTTTACTTGAAATAAACTGTTAATGTAATGAAAATAAAATGTGCTTTTAAAATATAATAAGCAACAACAAGTAACAAGAGGGAAGAAAAAAATGTGATGGTAATAAAAAAGGGAAAGCTCATATGTATAGGGGACTGGGGGATTGGAGGGGGGGTAGGGGAATGGGAAAAAAATGAGAATTAAATTGTGTCATATACTGGTACAAATTCTCAATATTGAGTGTGGTCATGATGTGTATATATATAATGTACCAATAAAGTTTCAAATTTAAAAGAAAAGAAAAAAAAGGCAGGGCTCTGAGGCTAAAGCAAAGCAAAGGCATTTAAAAGCCTCCTAGATTAGTAATTATTAGTGACAGCCTCGAGTGACAGTTAACTGTGGCACATGAAGATAAAGAGGGAAGTTCCTGAAATACGGGTATTAGGAAGCAATTGTAGTGGGCTGGCTAAGGAATTTTTGGAAACTCTGAGCAGAAGAGGCTCCACAGTTTCTATGGCAATATTCTACACTCCATACAAATTCTGGATGCTGCCTTAAAACCTAAGGCACTCCTGGGTGGGTGTGCGGTTGAAGGTCAGTTGATAGGTGACAGTCACATATGCAGATCTAGTTGGTACCTGAACAGAATCTGGCTGATTTATGTTGTGTGATACCTTTTCAGCAGCCACTGTTTGGTACCTTTACTTTCCATTCTAAGTCACAATTTCTTGGCCTCCTAAGATCTGTTAGATTGAAGCTAAGTGGGTTGTGAGCGGTTGCATCTGGATTAGGAAGCAGGTTCTAGTCTTTCCTATTGCTCACACTCATATTCTTTGAACATACATCAGGCCACCTGCCTTCTTGAAATCATTTCTACCTCTTTCCTTCCTCTTGGTCCTTTTCCTGTCAGAATGGGCAGAGCAGGGACAACAAATACAACATAGTACCAACCACCATGACAGGTCCTGCTGCTGGGTATGGTGGGTTTGTTTATCTTAAGGCAATGGCTCTAGGTCTCACCACAGAAAATGCCTGAGCCTGGCATGTTTTCTCTGTCCTAAGGACAAAGAGAAGCTCAGGCTGTGACTGTGTCTGAAGGGAGAGCCAGGAGCAGTCACTCCTGCTGAGCCTGCCATTGCTGTTCACCTGGTTCTTGTTTCTTTCTGGAACACCTTCCGATCCTCTGCTCAGGTCGTGTTGAGTTGGTCACTTGTCAGCTTATTCTGTTGGTCTCTGGTAGGGCAGAGTCTCGAGAGTGTTGGGAATCCTTTGATGTCCTCTTTCTGTAGTCAGACTTCTCATCCTCACTATGTGCTTCTTCCCCTACTGACACCTGGGGGTGAGGATCTTGGCAGCACTGAGGAACACAATTTGTGTGTCTTTTATGAACATGTGCTAGTTCTAAATAATCTAGATCATGTTGATGTGTTCAGATAAGTATTTATCATTCTCAGCCAGGTGTGATGGCCCATGACTGTAATCCTGGCATTGTGGGAGGCTGAGGCAGGAGGATAACAAGCTCCAGCCCAGTCTGGGCAATTTAGCGACTTAGTGGGATCTGGCTTAGAAAAAATTATATTCTGTTGTTCTCTTAGTTAACTTTTCTCATTGCTGAGACAAAATACCTGACGCCTAGAGTTAAAGGAGTAAAAATTTATTGTAGTTCACAGTAGAAGTTTCAGTTCATAGTTGGTTGGTTTCAAGGCAGCATGGCCTGGAGAGGGGCATGGCAGAAGAGAAGAAGTCCATGGCAGGCAAAAGGCAACAAGCAGCAAGAGAAGAAGTAGCAGCCGGCCTTCCTCTGGCCCTTCTGTGTGTCATTAAACTACCTGGCTTTTGGACAGCTTCACCAATACCAAAGGTAGCGCACCCTTAATCCCAGCATCACATCCTTAATCCAACATCACATACCCTAATTCAGCCATCTTTGAAACTCCTCATCTATGACCACATGAGGGTTTGGAGGGAGGAATCTAGATAAAAGCCATGATGTCCTGTAGAGAGTTTTATTTCATTCATTCATTCATTCATTTGAGACAGGGTCTTGCTTTGTAGTTCAGACTGGCCTTGAGCTCACCATTTAGCTCAGGCAAACTCCAAACTCAGCAACCTTCCTCCCTCTGCCTCCTGAGTGCTGGGATTATAGGCATGAGCCACCATACCCAGCATTGTGGTATGTGGTACTGATTGCTGGTAGATGTGAGTCACCTCACCTGATATTGTTGTATGTGGTTACTGCAGATGGAGCCAGGGACCTTGTGCTTGCCAGGCAGGTGCTGGAACTAACCACTGAGCTAAATCTCTGGCCCAATCTCTGTATTTCTTCATTAACACATTAAGCATTAAAAATAATAGTAGGTCCTTAAAATGTATGTCCACACTGACAATTACTCAGAATATATTTTTACCTCATTACTCTACCTTAATATACAGTGCAAACAACATCAAGATACATCCATCAACCCTACCACCCCTCCCTGTTAGCTTTCCTTTCCTTCACATTCCCTCCCTAGTTCACCTTCTCCTTTAAACATTTTCTTTGTATTTCACAGCATTAGTTATTATTATGATTCTCACTGACACTTTCAGTTTCTCATGCCTGAGAAATTATTCAGTATTTACTTGTGTGTCCTATTTATTTCATTTAAGGTATGACCTCAGTGTGTATACATTTCGCTATGAATCTGTCATTTATCATTCTTTATGGCTGAATAATACTCTATTTATATAAAAGCCCACATCTTCTTTTCCAGTCACCTGTTGATGGGCATTTGGGATGTTTCCATGATCTAGCTATAACAAACTGGGCTGCTATAAACATGGATCTGCATATATCACTGTGGTATGATGCTTTTAATTCTTTCATGAATATACTCAGGAGGGAGATAGCAGGGTCAAGTGGGACCTCTAATCCTAGTTTTTTGAAGAATCTCCATACTGATTTGTACAGCGGTTGGACCAGTCTACATTTTCACCAAGAGTGGAAAAGGGTTTCTTTTCCCCGACAGCCCCACCAGCATTTGTTGTTGGTTGATTTTGTGATAGCAGCCATTCTTTCTGGAGTGAAGTAGAATCTCAGTGTTGTTTTCATCTGCATCTCTAGAATGACCAATGATGTTGAACATTTTTTAACATGTTTACTTGTTGCTTCTACTTCTTTATCTGAAAAATGTCTGATCATTTCTGATGCTCATTTTTGGATTTAAGTTTTAATTTTTAAAAGTTATTTGCATATTCTAGATTATCAGCCTTTATATGAAGAACAGTTGGTAAATATTTTTTCCTACATTGTGGGCTGTCTCTTCACTCTGTCGGTGGTTTCTCTTGCTGAGCAAAAGCTTTTTGATAGGAATAAATCCAAGTTGTTGATTCTTAGTACACTTCTTGAGTGACTAAAATCAAAATGGATGAAAGATCTAAATGTTAAGACAGAAACCCCAAACCTACTGGGAGATAGGTTTGGTAGAACTCTTGGAGCCATTAGGAAAAGACTTCATGAACAAAACCTCAGTTGTTTGGGAGTTTTTTCTTGAATTCTCCCATTTTAATATACTGACTTTCTTGTGAATTGTCATTATATATACATGTAGAGTTTTTTTTCCATCGTTCTGCTACTTACTGATATTACTCTGTCTTGTTCTTCAATTTGTTTTCCTCTGTTTTGAACTTCTGAAAGGTGTAACACAATCCTCATTTGCCTGCTGGTTCAGGCTTTTTTCAGCTGCTTGTACAAGCAGAGCCATTTATGTGCTGGTAATATAGCTCATGGTCTTTTGTGGTCAGTGTCTTAATGTGAAGCTACTTGTTTCCTGGGTTTGTACTTTTATGTTAGGAGAGAAAATACCAAGTAGGTTGTAATAATACTCACTTCTACTAGCAGCTCATGAGTGCTGTAAATTTTCTCAAGTTACCTATCTCACAGGACAAAAGCAGTATATTCTATTGCCCTTAATTTTTATTTTTGTGACTTTTTTGGTAAGAGTATGTATATTTTCATATGTTATTGGCTTGTAGAATTTTTTTTTTTTTTGAGACAGGGTCTCGCTTTGTAGTTCAGGCTGGCCCTGAGCTCACTGTGTAGCCCAGGCAAGCCTCGAACTCAGCAATCCTCCTGTCTTTGCCTCCCGAGTGCTGGGATCACAGGCATGAGCCACCACGCCCGGCACTGTGGTATGTGGTATCGATTGCTGGTGGGCATGGGTCTCCACGCCCAGCACTGTATGTGGTTACTGGGGATTGAACTCAGGACCTTGCGCTTGTGAGGCAGGCGCCGGAACCACTGAGCTAACCCTCTGGCCCTGGCTTGTAGAATTTTTTACATGATTCACTTGGTTATAGACTTTGTGCTATTTTAAGGTATTATTTATTCTCTTTTTACTAATATGTAGGAACTCCTTATGTATTGTGGATTTGCATCTTCCATTATGTGTATTTCAAATATGCTCTCTTAGCTTCTTCTGTGACTTTTTATTTTATTCATGAACTCTTTTACTATAAAAGTTCTTAAAAGTCATCATTGTCATTTTTTCCTCTATGATTTTTGGAATTTACACACAACTTAGGAAGATACCCCCTAACTACTGTGAGAGTGTTTGCATTGAATTGGCCTAGCTTGCTTTATTACATCTGCTTTATTCCACATTGCATTAGTCCATGTGGAACCTTGTGTGCATTTTTGGATGTGTTTTAAAATTTTTTCCAAATTGATAGCATTTTTCCAACCTCGTTTATTCATCATTGGTCTTTATGCCACTGATTGGCAGTGTTGCTGGATTTCCATGTGGTTGGTAGTTCTTGTTTCTTGTAGACCTTGAGTATAATGTAATATAATGTAGGTACTACCCATCCCAAAATATGTGAAAATCTGAGGTTCTGGGATTAAAGGAACTTGTCTTCAGGTTTCAGCAGGAATAAGTGTTAGAACCACTTATGTGATCCAGTATCAGTGCTTCTTCCATTCCATAGTGGGTGGGAAGACACCTTAGGCCAGGAAGGACCTCAGCCCCCATTCTGCTGGAGTTGTGCCCATTTCCTCCTGTGAGCCCTGCTTCCCCATCCCCTGAGCAGGCCCTCTCAGCATGTTGTGCTTCAGAGCACACCCAAGATGGCAGGAGCCTTGAGCAGGGCTGAGAAGTGGGACAGCAGTGACACTTTGGAGTCCCAGCCCCCCAATCCCTCAGGAAGGGAGCAGTCAGTAAGGGCCCTGTAGTTCGATAATATGAAACTTCTGCTCTAGCTTTTCTCTATTTGCCACGGATATATTTCACTCTTCTTTGGAAACTAAGGATTTATCTTTGTACACATGATGTCTGCACATAAAGCTTTTACACATTTTTTCTTTTGAACTAGGTATCTTAACTCATAGTGCTATGTTTGAAGAAATTCATCTGAACAATGTGTTTGTTTTGGAAATAGGTTGCCAGATTTAGTAAATAAAAATACGGTCTGCCTGGTTAAATTTATGTTTTAGATAAATAATGATTACTTTTTAAAAACAAGTCTTAAGTATTTCTCATGTGATTTCTGGGAGATATGCTAAAAATTACTTATTTATGTGAAGTTCTATATTTCAGGTACCTAGACATCTTCCTTTTACCTTGGGAGTGTTCCCTTCATGTGATGCTTTCTGTCAGGTTACATCATTGTGATGCATGTAGAAAGTGCCGGTCATGTGGACCAACTACAGCCTGTCTAGTTGCTCTCCTGTGTTTACAACTACAGAGCAGGCAAAGTTGGCACCCCACAGCAGCAGATGCTGGAGAAATGAGTAGGTGAGGCACATGAAGGGAGAAGCTTGTGATGGGGACTGCCTCCTGTCTTGGGTAGAGGCAGGTCAAAACATGCATCAGTTCCACGAGGATCCAGCGGAACTGGGCAGGTGGAACAGGACAGTCAAAAGAAAACAAAACTGCCTTTATTTTATGTGTTAAATAAAAAGCCAGTTATTAGTATTTTAAACTCACTCCTATAATGTTTTTTTTTGAGACAGGGTCTCGCTTTGTAGTTCAGGCTGGCTCTGAGCTCACTATGTAGCCTAGGCAACCCTCGGACTCAGCAATCCTCCTGTCTCTGCCTCCCGAGTGTTGGGATGACAGGCGTGAGCCACCACGCCCGGCACTTCTATAATATTTTGAATTCACATCATCTAGTATGCTTGAGTTGTCTTTACAACAGGAACAGAACTTGGCCTTAAAATAACCCAAAGTCATGGAGAAAGGTGCTATAGCTTGGCCTTCCCTGGCAAAGGTGTTACCGAGTGGGAGGTTTGTTTGCTTTGGGATTTGTGCTGTGGCCCCGTTGGCTTCTCTTATTCTTCATGAGTGATCTTTGTTTTGCAGTGAGTTGTCCAGCTTGGCGTAGGTCTGTAGCATTCTGTTTACCTTGTAGTGTGCTGACAGATGCCAGACAAAAGCTGTTGGAGTTAAGGCATTAATCAAAGACTACTGAAAGTTTGAGCACACACATGGGTAGTCATCCTCAATTCACAGGTAGGAAGGACCCCAAGATCCTTCAGGGAATACTGAAACACAGGCTGCCTACAGATAGGAAAGTGTGGGGTGATCACAGTGGGGATTTGGAGTCCGTGCTGTTTGCAGTACACAGTAAATAGGAGGTCTCACCTCCAAGGTGGGTGAGGAAATTGGTCTGAGCAGTGGTATTGTTCTGTTAAGTGGGCCTATTTCGTTTGGTTTGAAATGCTTTTGTCTGTGTGAAAGCCATCTGTATTTAGCATTGGTTACAAAAAATACTAAATTCACGGAATGAAAAAATGATGACAAGTCACCATTCTCATGGGAATTCTTTGTTTGAACAGTTGGAGAATTACCAGCACATTGATTGTAAACACCATAGAGCAAATGAAAAGGTAATGAAAACAGTAGGTTTCTCCCACCCCTTTCACCCAGCAGAATATCCAAAGAGAGCTTGAAATCCTTCTGTAGGATCAGTCTACAATTGGTGTCAAAAGTTCTGGAACCTGTATTACCTTGAGTCAGCAGGGGCGGTACCTTCCCCTGATAGGTTTCTGGGTGACACTCGCTGCCTGCCAGCATGTGGTTTGTCACCGGTTGATTCCTAAGTGGTGTTTGTACAAAGTACTGTGAGTTCACGTTAAGTAAGTATGAAGGGGACCGGAAGGAAGGGCTGTGTGCTGGGTTCTGGAGCAGATCAGCTGTGTGATGCAGAGCTATAGAAAAATGGTCAAAAACGTTTTTCTTGCCGGGTGTGGTGGCCCACACCTGTAATCCCAGCACTTGGGAGGCAGAGTCAGGAGGATTGCTGAGTTCGAGGCTTGCCTGGGCTACATAGTGAGCTCAGGGCCAGACTGAACTACAAAGCGAGACCCTGTCTCAAAAAAAAAAAAAAACAACCCAAAAAATCCACCTGTTTTTCTTTAAAAATACATATTCTGGGGGCACTTTGTCTACTTTTTTTTATTGTGAATAAAGTCAAAGAAGTACGTATTATTGCCAAAGTACAGGCAGTACTTTGAATAGTTGAGCACGTTATACGAGAGGGATAGTACGCTGGAGAAAAGCTTAGATTTGTTTCAGGACATGGGTCTCCCGCAGCTCTGTGTATGGCAGGCAGTGTTTTGCAAGTGGACTCTGCATGACAGCTCCCCCTTCCGGCCTCCTCGCGCTGTTGGTCTCTCTGGTAGCCTTGGAGGTCGGCTCACCAGGCATCTAGACTGGCTCAGAGACAGGCCAGCATCATGTTCCTCAAACTCAGAGCCTTCCAGGACCAGCCAGCATGTCTGCCCCATCCCGGACTCCCCATCATCCCCTGGGACCCGGCGTCCAGGCACTGAGGTGTCACCATCTGCCCCTCGCAGTTGGGAGAGAAGCAGCTGAACCCCAGTCTTTCGAGGTTTCTGATTCCGTGAACTTCAAGCTACGTCTCTAGCTCTCTTTTTCCATATGTACCGTCTAAACTCAGGATGAGAAACATTTAATTCATCGTTTTTTAAAACTTTGTGAGTCCATAGATGACCATAAACATGGAGAATAGTGTGAGAAGAGAATTCCCAGTGCACCTTGAATGGTGAAGAGGAGCCCGGCTGCCATGTACGTAGACAGTACTGTCTACAACTAGGCGCTCGAGCCCGTTGGTGTCTTGACAGGACTGTTCTATCCCGTGTTCTCCTCTGTGTATCTCAGCTTGGGAATCGCCGAAGTTCATGATTTATAAAGCAAATCCATTTAGGGCTTTTAGGGTTTCCAGAAGATACCATGATCTGTGAGTGTTCTGTTCCATATACTGATACCATGAATCAAGTACCCATTTATGAACTAGTTGGGGAATTTACTCAGAGTGAAATTTTCTGCTAAAAAATGCTTGTTAACTTCTGAACAGTTTATGAATACATATTTAAAAGGCTATGACACTTTCAGAAGCACCTCCCTGCGGCATGTTACAGTGGATATGAAGGCGAGTGAGACATAAACTTTGCTACTGTGGGAATTGCTGTGCCCAAGGTTTTTGGATTGCGTCTTGGACTTTCAGTCATCAAGAGTACCCAGTGTTCCCATGAAATGACACATCACTGCATGTTTCCACCATGGGGTATTTCTCAAATTACGTATTCACAAATAGAATGAGGGTGGGTGTGACCAGTAGTGCAGTCGGTTCCCTCCCTCTTGCCTGGTATTTTACTGACTTCTGCAGCCTGACAGGTCATCTTCCTGGAGTTCAGACACATGTTAAGATGACTTACATTGAAATAACCAACAGCAGAGACAGAGATGGGGACAGGGTTGGTGGGGAAGGAGAGCTGCAGGTCGTTTGATAGCCAGTGTGGCCTCCTAGTTAGGGACAGCATGCTCCTTTTGGGGTTGGAAGTGGGGTACCCTCTAGGCTGTGTTCTCAGTATTCTCTCGTAGATGCCAGGCCTGCTGAGCATTGAAAGAAAAGAGCGGTAAGCAGCAACTGTGATGCTTCTCCACCTACAATGGCATTACTTCCAGATCAACCCTTTGTTGGTTGAAATACTGTAGGTAGAAATATCCATTAAATACAGACAACCCGTGAACTCCAAAGCTTCACTCAGTCTGGCCCAAACACGCGCAGCACACCTCCGCTGGCCTGCAGGTGGGAGACGCCTTTAATATATAGCCTGCTCTATGATAAAGTCTTGGATAGTTTTTGTCTTGCTGAAGAGCAGAGGAAATGCCCACCTTTACACCATTCTAGAGTTGAAAGATTGTACATTGAAAATTTGGAAGTCAGAGATGACCTGTGATTAAAAAAAAAAAAAGCAGAAATACTGGTGAAATACATAATAATAAAAAAGCATCACAGCCGTGGAGATGTTGGAGAAGCTGTCAGATCCTTTGGTACCGGCACCAGCTTTGTTGCCATCACCTGTATGAGGCCTGTCTCTGTGGCTAGAAGAGAGATCACAGTCTCTTGTTGGCCCGTGTGCCTGAGGCCTCACACACAGCAGGGTCTGGGTGGAGTTAGGGTAAGGAATGGATGTAAAAAGAGTGATATTTATGAGAGGATTCATATATTATTGTGTGTAGTCCAGAAAAGCTTGGAAACCGATGCATTTTGCTTTTATACTATACAATTTAATTATTACAGAAAATAGACATAAGGAAAAAGAAAAGAAATAGGATCACTGCTCAGAGGTAACTACTGTCAACACTTCAATACAGCTACACCTGTCTATGCATGCTCTGTTTACAGGGTTTATGACAAATCCATTTAATGCATTTTTATCTCATGAGTGTATATTCAACCACACGTAAGCCCACCAAGAAAACAGTAGTTCTTCTTCCATGTTTTAAAAAATACTCAACTTTTTGGTGTCATAGTGTGTTCAGCTCCTTGTATAATTATGGGCAGAATTTTCCTGGGGGGTGCTTGGAAACTGGAGAAGTAGCTCATTTTTGGCATTTAGAGAGAAAATTTCCAGTGTGGGAGGGACTGGGACTTACAGTCCTGTGTAGCAGATGTGGTTCCGGTAGGGTTGCAGGCCCAGCCGGGGCTGATTTGCTGTGGACTTTCTGTGTCTCCTGTTTTTCACCTGGGAGACAAAATGGTCAGGGCAGAGGGAGCGGGTACCTGGTGCCCTCTGCAGACCTTTGGCCGTTCTTGCCACCATTTCTCTGGCTGGAGGAGGAAGACATTTTTATTTTCGCTCCTGGCAGACACGTTCTAACATTATTTGTTCAGTTTTTGGCTTCGGTACTTAAACTGTTACATGTTTTAAAGCTTTTGTTCCTTTTTTCTTGGCTTCAGACCATGTTGTAGATTTTCAGAGAGAGAAAATAGATATTATAATTACATTTGAAATAAAGTTATTGCTAAAGGAGTTTGGTTTCTGATTTTAAGTTTCCCCCCCCATACTTAAAGTTCCATACTTAAAAACACAGCAAATAGTGTTTCTCCTTCTCTTTCTCCTCCTCCTTTTTCTTCTTTTTTAATATCAAAGACCATTTTGTTTTGGTGAAGCCCAGGGAGAGCAGGGGCTTTGGGTGCTGTGTCTGTGAAGGAGTCTGTGCCTATCTATGGTGGAAGAAGATCCTCCGGACCCCATAATGCCCGAAGCAGAGAAATGCCAAAATATTCTACTTTACTGGCATGTTTATTTTTTTTAAGCGCCTGTAATATAACGTTAAAATTTACATTTGTATTTGATTGCTAGATTAAGAAACATTTGTGATTTGGTGACAGATAAAATTGTGGAATTTAAAAGGTGAACACTTTTTGGTCTTCTGAGTATTTAAAAATAATTTCCTTTCAGAGGTTGAAATGATGTAAATATTTATTAACTGAGGGCTCTCTGAAATGTTTTTATGGAAATTCAATGGCAATAGTCATTCTATAAAGGGAGCTATATGTTTTTTCCCTATGTACATCAAACAGACACATTTCAAAGCTGTATTTTCTTTAATAGAGAGCTACCAGGGTAACATCACCATGGGAGGAAAACAAAACAAAAAAAACTCCTTTCACATTTTATTACTAACTGGCTTTAAGTAGCAAAGAAATAATCAGACATAAATTCTGAAATAGGCGTTAGTGGAAGATTGCTTAATCTGGTCTATCAGGTGAAAGCTTTCCTCTTGGGTCATGCGCCTGTCGGAGGTGGCACCGAGCACAGTTTAGGAAATGGATGCATCGCTTGCTGATACCCTTGGTAGAGTTATCCAGGAAAAGTCGCTCAGGTTAGGTGAAACTTCTAAGTTTCTAGATTCCTCCTGTTGCTCCGTAGGTGCCGCAATTTCAGGGACTGATAAAACGTTGAAAGCACTGGGAGGAGCACAGAGTAAAACATTTCAGTCTGAAAGTGCTCCCAAGCCTCGGCCCTGCCTGTGCCTGACTGGGGCAGCCTGTTCTTTGAAGCAGGAGGAGGACCATGAACCATTCAGTAGCTGCTGGAGTCAGGCATTCCGAGTTCAAAGGCATCTCACTGAGACCATTTGCCAAGTTTCATTTCAGAACTTTACAGCAACCATCAAATGGTTGCAAGCTGAGCAGCACTGTGAAAATCTGTTTATTTCTCCATATCCCTTATGGTCCTGACCCCTCATTCTCCAAGTTGTTTGTGGAGGGCTTGAGGGTTATATTTGCCGAGCATGAGAACAGCTAAATATGCCTGCATTCGTTTCTGTTCCTCTTTTGTTTACTTATTAACAACAGCCGTAATTTGAGATTAAAGCTCCCTGCCCCCTTTAATTTGGAAGGAGAACAGAGCCATAAAAGGAGAACATGTCCTTTTATCTATAATCAACTGAAGAGAAGGAGGCAGTATTTAAGAAGGAGGATAATATGTATTTTCAGTCCCCCCCCCCCAGTGGTGAAGTTGCTCAAAACCTTACCTCAAATTAGACTTTAAACTGTAGTCTCTGTTCCTGTAAAGGTCAAGTGTTTGGAAGATGGCCCTGTGTCCACACTCAGAGGTGCTTTGGAGTCTAGAAATTGTTAGTTTCTGTTTCTTGAGGTCCACAGAAAAATCGTAACTATTATTTCCTGATCCATCATTTGGCCTTGGATTGAATGTGACTTGAAACAATTAAAATACTTGATTCCAGACAGTAGATTTAGATAACTTACCCTTCTTTGGTTGTCAGTGGAAAAAATGGTAACTTATGATGATATCTTAATTCACACCCAGGCTTTCCTGACAGCTCTGCCCAGGAAGATGTTCCAGTTGTAATGGGTTTGGGAGATTCACCAGCTTTACTTAGCAGAGGTAGAGGCCAGGGCGTGCCCCAGACAGTGCCTTTTACAGGGTGGCTTCCTTCCAAAGGGGAGGGAGCGCGCTTTCCAACATGATGTTTTAACTATTTTCTTAAAAAGTCTTGAGTACATGGGCTGGAGGGTTAGTTCAGTGGTTCCTGTGCCTGCCTCGCAAGCGCAAGGTCCTGAATTTGATCCCCGGTAATCACATAGAATGCTGGGCGGGGTGACTCACGCCCACTGGCAATCAATACCACATACCACAGTGCCTGGCGTGGTGGCTCACGCCTGTCATCCCAGCACTCGGGAGGCAGAGACAGGAGGATTGCTGAGTTCGCGGCGGCTTGTCTGGGCTACATAGTGAGTGCAGGGCCAGTCTGAACTACAAAGCGAGACCCTGTCTCAAAAAAAAAAAAAAAAAAAAGAAAAAGTCTTACGTACAATGTGGTTTCCATTATTGAGTTAAATTTTGTTTCTTTCCACAAGCATTTCTCCCCCTTTCAGTAAGATTCAGGGTATTGTACACTATACGAAAACTGGACGTTTTATTCAGAATATTTGACATAAAGAATGATTGGACATGAGTATATCGAAGGTCTGTTGTTAGAAACAATTCACTTTGTTAATGTAAATTTGTGAATTTAAGTTCTACTTTTTGTAAATTGTCACCAGGAGTATATTTACTCATTTGCAAACTAAGCTAACTGGTACTTGGAAATGAAGCAGCCATTTAAAGCTCTACCTTTTATCCTAAAACAGATGCCAATTTTGGAAGAATCACTGTTAAAACACTTAGGGCCTCACGTATGCTGCAGGGCAGCTGCAGTGGGGACTCTGAGCTCGGGCCTGAAGCTTTGAGAGGTACTCTGTCCTTAGGACAGACCTTCCATTTCTGGTGTTCTTCCAGCCAGTTTTGCTGTGTACCGGAAATGAAGAAAAGTAGTTTCTGCCTGGGCAGTGATGTAGGTTGGCTCTGGTGGCCACACAGATGCTCTCCCTCTCATGACTGGTTTACCAAGTATCCGGCTGGGTAGATCTAGCCTGGTAGAACCAGGATGAGTTACACTTTGCACAGAGAGACAGACAGACCTCTGCCCTTCTTCCATCAAAGGCTACTGTTCTCTTTTTGTAAGCATTGACAGTGAAATATACATATTTGTATCTTACAGGGTAATGGTTGAGAGGGGAGCTCTTGGTTTGGAAAATTGGCACGGAGTGAAGTTAGGTACCAAGTTTATGTGGCTGTCATCAGAATGGGGTGTCATTTTGTGCCAACGTGGCCAGGTGATATTTGCAGGTCAGGCATTCATGCCTTATACATTTTGTATGTTTGTTTGATAAGAGTACTACTTGGATAACTTCTGTAGTTTTTTTTTTTTAATCCCAGGTTACTGAGGTGATTCACTGTGATGAGGCATTTCATGTAAGAGCTAGGAAGTGTGTTTGCACATATCACTTGATTTGAAAAACAGACCAAAAGCCAAATTCACTATGTTTAATGCCAAATGTTTACTGGGAACCTGAGGAGCAGATGAGTTTCTATATCATCTTTCTCAGGATGTGTCATTTTAAGAAATTTAAGATCATAATTTAATGCCAACATAGAGAATTTAGTTGCTTATATTTAACATAAACTTATTCCTAACTAAGCCAATTTGTAGAGAACAAATGTCCCTTAAATGCTTCAGTGCTAGTGAAGTAGGTAAACTTTTTTTTTGAGCAAAGAAAATTCGAGACAATTTAAAAGGAAGTCTGTACTGTAGAGCTAACTCTCAGTATCTGTGTGCTATTGGTTCTGGAGCCAATCAAGTCTTTTTTCTTTATAAAGTGATGTAGTAATATTTTCATGTCACTACCACACACCCACTTGTAGACTTCAAGTCATCTCTAGAGTCCTGGTAATACCTGGTGCAATGTATAGAGTGTATAGTTATTACTATGTATCACTTAGAGAATACTGACAAGAGAAGAGCCTGTACACGTTGAGTACACACATGTTTTTGCTTGGTTTTCTTGGCTGGCTGAATCTGAATCCTCCATGCAGTACGTGGAGGCCAACTGTGTAGATCTGAATGGTTAGGTTGTGTCTCAAAAGTTTAACACTTTAATCTGCGTCAAAACTGCATATTCACCATTGCTTCTCTTGTCAGTTGTATGTATACACAATAGCAGGTGTGGGTGGGATTAGCAACATTTCAAGAACTTACAGTAAATTTTAGGGATGCCAAGTTAAAAAAACATGAGAAAGTTGATAGGTGGGGCTAGTATGTTAACTTTAAATAAGATGATTTTTCAGTGAAATTTTATTAAATTGTTAGTAAAAAAAAAAAAAGGAAAATGACTTGTTCAGAATAGAAAAAATTGAAAAAGTTAGATTGTAAACAAACAGTCATACTGAAAGCCAAACAGTAATGACTTAGTTTGCTTAATGGGGATACATGGAAACCTATATATTATATGTGTACATGGGAAATAGCAATCATGTAAGTGTTTAAATTTTTTTTTTTCAGAATGAAGGTAAATGATAACGTGGTTTGGTTGGCATTAGTGTTGCTCAGAGTGAAAATCTGTATGCTTATGTTTAGATGTCCCCACAAAGCCTCGTGCAGTCATAGGTGGGGCTTTTTCAGAGGGTCTGGATCTACAGTGTGTGACTGACTCATGGTGCAGTGCTAGGCTCAAGCACCAAGGCTCAGGCTGCGAGTGTTGCCCACCCTAAGTAGTCTGGATAAAAGAAGAGGCAGAAAGACACTGTTAAGGTCCCTTGTTGTTTTGCTGTCCCCTTTGTGCAGTTTATTGTGCCTCTCTGCCTTAGAGCTAGCCAATTATGAACTGAAACCTCTACAAGTGACTATATAAACCTTTTTACCCCTTTAACTTTGGGCGTTGGGTATTTCGTCTCAGTGGTGAGAAAAGTAACTAAGACAAAATCATTTGAGTGCTCAGTTCTAAAAGTTACCTAAAAGGGACTGGAATGTGACTCCGTGGTACAGGATTTACTTAGCTCAGGGCGGTTGATACCTTCCGTCTTTCCTTCCAAGAAGAAAGTTACATAAAGCTGTTAGAGCTGTTCAGTAACTATATAGACTGTTTTGATGTGTTACCAGTTTGAGAAAATACATTAGCAAAATCCTTTAAACAGAGTATATTTGTTAATCTTGAATTCATAAAGACTGCTGCTTTTTTTTTTTTTTTTTTTTGAGACAGGGTCTCACTTCGTAGTTCAGGCTGGCTCTGAGCTCACTATGTAGCCCAGGCAAGCCTCGAACTCAGCAAACCTCCTGCCTCTGCCTCCCAAATGCTGGGATTACAGGCGTGAGCCACCATGCCCAGCAGGACTCATGGTTTTTGTTCATCAGGTTTTGTGATGATGCTTACTTACTAATTAACAATGTCTTACATCGTTCTTGTTTTTCTCCCTCCAGTACTGGGGTAGAACTCAGTGTCTTGGTGTGAGAAGCAGGCACTTGTCCCCAGACTCTATCCCCAGCCTGCTGATAATCATTCTGTAAAGAGCTGTTTCAGTTCTAGTTTTGTACAGTCACATGTCACCCATGTCTCAGGTGGATTAGATTAAAAAAACATGTCCGAGCACTGAGTCAGTTTCTGTGGGATGAAATGATAGGCACCTGAGAGCTGAAGGATTGGAGGGAGACATGCTTAATTATTTGAGAGGATAAAATTGGGCTAGTAATCATACCATCTTTTTTAAAGGAACATATATTTTATCTTAGAGTAGTAAAAGTGAATTTGTTGGTCCAAATATCTTTTTTTTTTTTTTTGGAGACAGGGTCTTGCTTTGTAGTTCAGGCTGGCCCTGAGCTCACTATGTAGCCCAGGCAAGCCTTGAACTCAGCAATCCTCTTGCCTCTGCCCCCTGAGTGCTGGGATTACAGGCTTGAGCCACCAAGCCCGGCATTTGTGGCATGAGGTACTGATTGCCAGTGGGCGTGGCAACCACGTCCAGTATTGTATGTGGTTACCGGGGATTGAACCAGGGACCTTGTGGTTGCGAGGCAGGCACTGGAACCACTGAGCCAAATCTCTGGTCCCCCCAAATAATCTTTATAATGATTGATTAACAAACTTCTACTAGACACAGTGCTGCAGGGTGATGCAGGTAGTTGCTACTCAGTTCTGATTTCTTACTACCTGCCAGGAAAGGACACTTACTGTGCTGCAGTTATCTTATTTGTCACTCTTTGTCCAAAAATTATACCTATTATACACATGGAGATGTCAACACACAACATGCATTATATATGCACTAGATATGCATCTGCAAATACAGTTCTTAAGTCATGTGGCAGAAAGATTTAACTACTAAATTCTACCTCAAGTACTTAAGAAACTACTTTTTTAACTGGCAGGATTAGGGTGAGTGAGTTAGTAACACAAAGAGCAGACACGGGAGCTGCCCTTAGTGGTGGACACCTGGACTAATATATAGTGACACTTCGTCTCAAAATAAAAATAAAAATTAAAAAAGACAAAAAATTTTCTTTGGAACCTGAGTAAGCTAAGGGGTATTTCACACAACAGCATCATATTTCCGAGTGATTGTCTCTTTTTTCACATTTGTTTTTCTGGTTTCACACAGGACCTTGGTTTCAGTGTCTTGTTCGCAATTGTGGTGTCTTGTGTCAAAGAAGTATGTCTGCCAGGGTGCCCTTCAGATACCGTAAGTGTAAGGCCATAGTGGTGCCCACGGCGGGGCTCACCCACTTTGCCTATAGGACTAGGAGAAAGGCGGGACACAAGGATGGGGTGTCAGACTCATGTGGGCTTTTCAGGATGCTGGGAAAACAGAATGGGAAAAGACTCCTGAGTGCCAAGGAATGTGTGTGGGTGAGAAGCGACCCCAGCCCAGGATCGCGTCCAGAGGATACTGAGATGAGGAGAGTCCATCACTGTGCGAGCCCGGGCCCGTGGTGTGCACAGACTTGACTTCCTGTGTCTCCGCCAGCCGCCGTGGCTCTCCCTGTCTTCCTGCAGCCTCGCAGGGGCCCTGGGTCTGATGCTGTGGTGCGACAGGGCCATTGTTCGGTGCTTCACGTGGTGGTCCCAGGGCTGTTACTGGGGCGCGGCATCACCTTTCAGAGCTACTGCAAACGGTTTGCTGGTCTTCCTATTTTACGGGTGCGCATGAAGGCCAAGAGTAGGGCTCAGGTCTGCTCCCTCTGGGTTAATCCCATCTCTGTCAGCAGGACATTTAATGATTTGTGCAATTGGGTAACTTTGAGATTTGTATCTTCAAATCTTGGGAGAGTTACCAGCACTTACACCTGTCTACCCTGACTGCAGGTGGACAGCGGTGTTTTGCTGTACCTTGTCACCTCCTTTACTGAGGCCACGTGACAGCCGCAGCATGTAGGTCTTCTCCTGTAGGAACTGTGATGTCCGGGTCCTGTGGGAAGAGTTGCAGCCGAGCACTACTTTTGGCGAAGCAGCGTTTGGTTGGCACAGTCCTCGATTTGCTTAATGATTTGGAAGCTCTCTGGTCTTTCCGTGTGGTGTTGAGCAGACTCTTGTAAGACACGTGTCCCGGGAAATGCTCCTGCTGCATCAGGAAGGACGGGAAGGCTGGGCCTTGTGTACCTAGTGTGCCTTGATCTTGTGCCTCTGCTGTGTCAGGAGGGCAGAGCTCTTTCCCAGAACGACAGAACTGGAACCCGAGGCCGTGCTGTCCCACGTGGCGCAGCCTCTGGCCTTCTGAGTCCGCCATGGACAGGGCGGATGTATGGGATATCTCCATCCCCAGAGAGCACCCTTCGTGTAGTGCTGAATAATGGATTCAGTGTGCCCTTCGGCTGTCGTCAGAAAAAAAAGCTTCTAAGAAGGAAACATTCCACAGAAATGAAGCTGCCTTTTAGAATTGGAGTTGTTCTTTTATTTCTTTTCTGGTACCTGAAAGTTTTATCTCCTTTCAGGGTTGGTACATTCTTCTCCTTGATATACCGAGCAGGTCCAGTGGGCGTCCCGCCCTGTGTAGGTTCCCTCTTTGGTGTATTTGATGGGTGATAGCCTCAGGTTTCACCAGAGTCTTCCTGGAGATTCTGTTGAGTGAATGTGTATGGCATATTAGTACATGATAAACCTTGGGAGCCGAGGGCGATCCTGTGTCCAAAATTCTTCCCTTCTGCTCTGCCTTGAAAGTCACCTACAGTTGAACTGTTTCTGTTCTTTGACTTCAGATAACTTTTCCATGCCTTCGCAGTGAATTGGGGTTTCCCACTGGGCAAGGCAGTTTCCTTGTCCAGTGCAGGGCAGGGGTGTGTCTGGGGCCTTCAGCGCAAAGCCAGGCTGTGAGGTCTTGCAGGCCGCTGCATACCTGGCTGGCTGGAGGACCTACCTGTTCCAGGTTGGGGTGCTGAGCGGCTCCCAGAACACGGGCGTCGGCTGTCCTTGGAAAGGATGTCTGTGCTGAGAGGTTGCTGCGTGGCTCACCAGAACCAGAGGCTCTGCCAGGGTGCTTGGTGTGGCAGCGTTCTCTTGACAGTGGAGGCTTGGAGAGGGGACCTCAGGGAAGGACCTGGTAGCTGCCAGCTGCTGTGGCTCAGAGTGCCCTTCCTCTGGATCCCGCCCGCTGGCAGGGACCTCTGCTTAAAGGCCAGGGTTTACAGCCAGCCCCTAGCTGCAGGTTGCATACAGTTCCCTTAGCTACTCTTGCCACTGGTGCCAGGGGCTGCAGCCTGGAGCCGAACACTGGGAGGCCCCGCACGGGTACCAGAAGGCAGAAGGCAGAAGGCATCTCTGAGTCCGGCCGTAGGGCCTATTTTTGGTGTAATAGTTGATTAAATTTATTTTACTGGTATTGTACTTACAAAAAAAAATAACTTGGCCTATCCATTTTACAATTTTTTTTAGTCACTAGTTAAGTGAAATTCAAGGACTTGTTCTTTCCTTCCAAGATTTTTTACTGTTAACTTGAAAATGATCTCAGGTTTTTTAAAAAAATTTCATTTGGTAAATTAATTGTGCCAGTGGGAAGATAAATAAGTAGGATTTTTGTTAATTTTGATAATATATTTTAATTTTGATAGTGAAATTTTGTTGTTAATTTGACAGTGAAAATTCAGGCGTCAGAGAGCTCTAGGTTTGTAATCCTAATCTGTAAAATAGTGTTTATAAATTTAGACTTGGTGTTTATGAGCCTGAGACAGTGAATGAGTTCTCAGGACTGGAGTCACCCCACGTCCACGGGGCCGCCAGCGGCTGGGACCTGCAACGCTCCCTGTGCACAGCACACTGCTGATCTTCTGTGGAAATTGTGGGGATGTGTGTATGTGTCTCTGTGTGGCCACGGACATGTATGACTGGGTGCCTTGCGTGCGCCTGCGTGTGCTCACGTGCGTGAGGAGAGCTGAAGCAGGCTGGCCGGCAGTAGACAGCGTGGGCGAGGGAGAGCCCTGGGGAGCTGCCGAGAGAGCAGCTCCGGCTGAGTTGGCGCTTTGCAGGCTAGTGATAGGTCGGATGACTCGGCAGTCATGTAAAGCTTCAATTCCTTGAGAACAGTCCAGTTTCAAACGGGCTTCACGGTGCTGTTCTCAAGCTCCTTGCCGTGTTCCGGTCTGGGTGGCACAGACCACGAAGGTACACAGTTGAGAAAAGTGGGGGTTCTAAGTGGAGATCTGTAGAAATGCTGATATCTGGTGGAGGTGCTTAGGAGAAGTAGTGCAGGGTAGCAGATAGTTACTCTGCTGGGGTTGGGACCTCATTGTTCCCCAAAAAGTCTCATGTGTTTGAGGTGGGGCTTTTGGATGGTGGTTGGATCATGAGGGCTCTTAACTTCACCAGTGGGTTAGTCCATCAATGAAATCATATTTCAGTGGGATTATTGGGAAGTAATGGAAATTTAGGGGATGGCCTCTAGTTGAAGGGTGTGGCCTTGGGGACTTATCTCTGGCCCTTCCTCTCCGGCTCTTTGTCTCTCACTCTGCTTCCTCGCCACCGGCTTCCCTCAGCCACAGCTTCTGCCATGAGCTAGCTGGCCATGGACTTACCCCCCTGAAACTATGAGCCAACCTAAGCCTTTCCTGCCTTAAGTTGTATGTGTCAGAGATTTTTTCCTAGCAATGGAAAACTGACTCAGACATGTGCCATTGCATTCCTAAACAGTTCCACTGGGTAACAAAACCCAGGCGTTTCCTGTCACCCTCAGTGTCCATGGTTATCTTGCTAACTTGGAGGATGCTGGAGAAGAAGTAGGGTGTCTTGTCTCAGCGGGTTTTACAGGGAGCTGGCATGTCCGGGGAGGCTCTAATGGGTCACTTTGCCCATGGTCTCTCTCTTTGGCAGAGAGCACATAGGCGACTTTTGTCCAGGTTCTTGGCCATAGGATGCTTGCTGCATGAATGACAAGGAAATGTCCTTGGACAGGGAGTTCACAGGACAGTTCAAGCGGAAGGGACCTGGGGATCCCTCTGCTGTCTTGCTTCTGTCTGGAGGGAGGGCCTAGAGGACAGCTCCCGTCTGCCCAGGCTCTTTTGGACTTAGTAGCAGGAGCTGAAGCTGATGATAGACTTATGTTCTGAGTGGGTAAATTAATTACTGTTGACCAAGAGGCATCTTCCGCAAATGTAGTGTGGGGCTGAGCCTTGTGCACAGTCTGCTGTTCCTGCACATGCCACATCCAGCACAGACACACACCTGCAGGCCTGTACACATGTGTGCGGCCCTTGTCTAGAAGTTGTCTCCCTGGATTCGTTGTTGAGAAGGTGCTGCTTTTTCCATAGCAGCCTTGGAGCCTGTCACGTGTTTCAGGAATCGCAGAGAAATGCAGTGAAGGTGTGTTGGTGGCTGAAGGAGGAAGCCAGGCAGGAGCGCCCTCCCATTTCCTGCCCTCCGAGTCTCCCGGTACCCGCTGCCCATCTGTCTGCCAGTGTTCCCCGGGGTGGGTGTGGGCCGGGCCGGCCCTCCCCAGCTGCCATGGATACCATTGCACTTGGCTTGGAACGGCCAGGGTTGGGGGAGGGACAGGCTCCCTCGCGGGTCAGCTCGTAGAATCTGCTAAAACAGCATATTCATCTTCAAAACATTTTTACTTCGAAGAGTCAGGGCTCTGGCTTAGCTCCTGGGTGACAGAAACCCTTCCGCGGCTCCATCTCAGAGAGCAGAGGAGGGATGACTGAGAAAACGGCCGGGCATGGCAGCCTTCCTGAGGTCTTCCAGGCCGTGTCTCATTGGGGTTCAAAATTCTATCTTTTTTAATTTTGGAAAACAGGAGATAAACGGTTAGGGAATTATCCACTGAGAACAAAAGAAAGCTCTATCAGAAAGGGGTGTTAGTAACTGTTTCCTCTTTATAAAAATAGGAGAGAAGATCAAAACAGAAATGAAGAAGTCTGTGAAAGAGAAACGGAGAAGTGAATCTATCCCGTTTCCGGTAGTGCATTAACGGGGAGCACTGCGCCGACAGCCCTACCGTTCTGCAGTGCGGCTTAGGAAGCCATCCTGGGACTCCAGGGCTGGGTTAGGCATGCCTTCTGGGAAGGTTTTAGGTAGAGTCAAGCGGTTCCTTGTACCGTCAGTGGCGAAGTGGGACTTCTGAGATCGACTGCTTGTGCAGCAGGAAACTGTGTCCCACTCATCCCTGGATCTCTGTGACTGTGACATGCTTGTGCCCTGTCCTGCGCTCTGGTGGGCCAGGGCGCCACACCGCGGAGCGGTCGCCTTTGGTTGCTACGCAGCACCGGGTCCCTGCGTCACCAGGTGCTGGCTCAGTGCTCCTCCTGTGGGGAGTTTACCACAGCTGTGAGAGTACACATGCTGGAGGAGGCTGCGTGGCGCGTTTATTTATTTAACTTAATGAAACAACAAACTTGGAGATAGCAAGTCCTAGTGAGGGCTCAGAAATAGCTGTTTCCTGAAAGCTCAGTCCGTGTGACCAGGAAGTCACACATGACGGTACCCAAAGAGTGAAAATAATTCCAACATGAAGTTCTGATTTGTCGGTGCACTTAGGGAATGAAGAGTGCGTCCCAGGTACAGTTTACCTTTTCCCTGTTATTTCCCTGGGCAGGCTTCTGGAAAACCCAAGCTGCTCTGTGGCCTTCCTGCCTTGGTTTGCCAAAGTGGGGTGCATAAAGGAAGAACCCCTTCTTTCCCCACCCTACAGGTGAAGGCAGCGAGCAGGAGGATGTCACTGGGGGGGGGGTGCTGGTCCCTCCGTGGTTGGCAGAATGGGCCACACTCACAGGGCTTCTCTTTCATCGCTTTCTCACCCAGTCCTGCTTGTTCCTGGGCGGTCAGTGGCCTGGACCCTGGTGTGGGGGGCCCCTGTGCACAGTCGTTGGGGTGGTTCGCATGTTCACCCTGCCCGGAACCAGACCTCCAGGGCTGTGGTCTGGAGCCTCAGAGAACTTAGACCCCCTCAGGCTGGAGGGTGTTTCGTGAGTCGGGCGCCCACATTTTAACTTCGTTGGGACCTCCTGTGAGGCCAAGATAGTAAATTCTCCTGGAAACTTTTCAAGTCAGTCTTTAAATTATTAGAGTATTGAAGTCAGTTGCTACTTCATTATATTACGTTTTCAAAGTCTTGGGCACTCTTGAGATAGAATGTGCTGTTGTTCCCGATCAATCAGGTATAGTTATTTCATTTAAATTCATTTTGCCAGATAATTCGGTATCCATGATCAATTTACAGTTTTCTGTACATACTTTTAAATACAAAAATGACCGTAATGTGCTGTAAGACCTTGGATGAAATATTTTGATTCACACAAAGCATTACCATACAGACAGAGTGCTTTCCAAAGAAATAGAGATGTTTGATGGCCTTCCAACACGAGCTCTTGATGTACCTCTTCTGCTGATTAATGCCTGTCATTCAAAAGTCCTCTCTCCTAAATGGGGGACCACACACACTGAGCAGCCTGCCCACGGCCCGGGTCATAAACTGGGCTGAGCTGCCATCTAGTGGCAGTCCCCACACATTGCGCTGGCCGCCGAGGCGCCGGGGCAGCCAGCTGCTCTGTGTCAAGCTGCTGCTGTCTTCTATTCCTGAGAACACAGACCTCTTGTGTTATGAAATAGCTTTTGTTTGCTAGTCGAACACGTGCTGGATTTTAAGTCTGAAGACGCTTGTAATATGTAATCCTGCTTAAAAAAATAATCATGACAGTTGCTTTATAAAATATTCAGAATTTGAGTTTGTGTTTGCATCGTTTTTGCAGTGCATCGCAAACTTTTAAGCCGTGTAAATGCTAGACTGTGAAAGTACCGTCCGCGTTGCCGAAACTGTGTGGTGCGACTTTTAGCTTCTCTTCTGAGGTCGTCTAAAACATTGTCTGTGCAGGAGGAGTGTACAGGTGGTTCCTGTTAAGCACATTCTTTGTAACAAACGTCAGGGGAGCGGGCCAGACTCCCTCCCTTAATGCAGAGTGTGGGAGGCCTGGAGACCAGACTCCACACCAGCTTCCCTGTGCTTTCTTACTCGGGCATCGTGGCTGGCGCTTGAAAATCTAGACGCACAGGCACAAGTCCTTTCTTTTCAGTGAGGTTTCTGAGGCTGTTCTCTGTAAAGCTCCGTGTAAGGAACGGGCGTGTGGGCATGAACAGTATGGATTCGTACGTGGGAGTGTTCGTTGCTCTTTAACCAAAGTATAGTTAGTAAAGCATTGTAAAATTTCTTTTTAGTTTTCTGTGTTTGTATTTTCTCAAATAGACAAGTCTTAGTTTGCCAGTAGGATTAGCAGATGAAAGAGTGTATAAAATATGCAGGAGCCATGGAAAAAGTCTTAAATTCTGTTCACGTTAGTGTGGATTGCATTTAAAACAAAACAAATCAAAACAACCCAACAAGTTTATTGTGCCAAGGAGGAAGCACTTGATAAATTCGAGGTTTCTAGAATGTGCTTACTCTTTACGGTGGGACAGTTTTCAAACTGAAAGCTGTTGTGCAAGGTAGGAGTATTTTATTACACTTTAAAGTATTGATTTTTGTACTCATTTGGTGAGAACAAATTTTTGAAAAACTTTAATTTTTAAGCTTTAATTTTCTTGCATAACACGGAATTTATCTAGTCAGAAGCTCTGCTTTTAACCCTGAAGCCATTTTTTCTTGCAAGTACAGCTTCCCAAGTGCCGGGTATTTACATACTACTCTGTTACCACAACTGAGTTATCGTTTCACAAGTTAACTTTTGTTGAGTAGGTTAAGTATGACTTTAGAAAAAGGGTGTATAGAAGCCTACAGAAAAAGCAAGGATAACTTGGCATATACAACTCGTACGCCTTCATAAACAATTTTAAAATGATGACTCAGCGGTTTCACAAGCTCAGCCCAGGGTTTCCTCCTCTCTCCTCCTCGCCTTTCGTGGTTCACACTTCATGCAGAGTAGTGCAAATGGGAGAGCTTTAAACCACTTCTTTCCTGGCTTGAGGGCTGGGAGGGCTGGGGAAGCAGTTTTTATTCTATACGGAAAGGCGGAAAGGCGGGGGGGGGGTCCTTTGTGAGTTCTGAGGGCCCCACTCTGCTGCGTGGCTGGTTGTGGGTGTTTTGGGTCCTCTCCCTTCTGCCCGGCCTCCGTCCGGGTACTCTGGCGTGATGGTGCTGCAGTAGTTCCTTGAGATCTGACTTTCCGTTCCTTGTCCTTGTCTGGACCGGAAGTGTTGCCTACATCTTGGGCTGTTGATTGTTCTCCTTTATTTTCCCGGGAGGAGAATTTCCACCTCAGACCACCCTGGGGCAGTGTTTTTCAGCATTTCCTTCACTCTGCTTGTCCAGTGTAACTTTTTTTTTTCTTTTTTAAGGTGGAAAAGCTACATGCACTCTGCAGCTGAGTATCTCTCTCACTGCTTCTTACAGGTTGTGGGAGAAACGTCCCGGGATGCCCCATCCCCACCCCACAGCTTGTCTCCAGCACTTTCCCTGGAGCCACTGTTGCCCTTTATTCCTCAGAGTCTTCAGCTACAGTGTCTTTCCAGGTCTGCCTTTCCCCACACACCTATGCAGTTTTCTTATTCACAAAGTCTTGCACTTTATGTGTCACTACTATTGACTCCTGAGCTCAGTGAAATCTTGGTGCCTGATTGCTCTTATTCAGCCCAAACATATCTTTTTTTTGAGACAGGGTCTCACTTTGTAGTTCAGGCTGGCCCTGAGCTCACTATGTAGCCCAGGCAAGCCTGGAACTCAGCAATCCTCCTGCCTCTTCCTCCCGAGGGCTGGGATTACAGATGTGAGCCACCATGCCCAAGATCATATCATTGTATGTGGTTACCGGGATCAAACCAGGGACCTTGCGCTTGTTAGGCAGGCGATGGAACTACTGAGCTAAATCTCTGGCCCTAGCCCAAACATATCTTATTTTTATTTTGCTCTTGTCACCAGACTTTGAAGACACACTAAACATACTAAAAGCTTTTCTGAGAAATACCACTTAAGAACTATGACGTTCTTGCTTTCAAATCACGTTTTTTGGAAACTAGTGTTGTTTGTTATAAAAATTACTAGAAATTCACATGTACTGAAATTAGTGTCAACATCTTAAAATTATTCCTATAGCGGTTCTCCATTAGGAGACTTCTTTAGGTGCACAGTAGTACTTCAAGTGGGTTCTCACTTTGATTCTGTGCCTGGATGGCTAAAACCACGAATGTAATCTGGACTTGTATCTTTTTTATTTCAAATTCCTGCCCACCCTTCACCCTTTATACTTCCACGGGGGTGGTTTTACAGAATGTTCTTTTTTTTTTTTTTTTTGAGACAGGGTCTTGTTTTGTAGTTCAGGCTGGCTCTGAGCTCACTATGTAGCCTAGGCAAGCCTCGAACTCAGCAATCCTCCTGCCTCTGCCTCCTGAGTGCTGGGATGACAGGTGTGAGCCACCACACCTGGCGCTGTGGGGTGTGGTACTGATTGCTGGTAGGTGTGAGTCACCACGCCCAGCATTGTATGTGGTTACCGGGGATCGAACTCAGGACTTTGCGCTTGTGAGGCAGGTGCTGGAACCACTGAGCTAACTCTCCGGTCCCTATCCACAGCCCTTTTGTGTGCACTGCTGCCTTAGGTACAGCTCTTGGGTACAAAGTGACTTTTGTCCACGCAGTAAACGCAGTCACGTGTGTCTTAGTGATGGCCACGTTTGGAGAACTGCAGTGTTCTGTAAGGCAGCTGTGGTGTCCATAGACGGTATCATCCAACAGGGCCACTGTCGTATATGCTGCCTTGTTGACCAAAACATTGTCTGTGGCACATGTGACTTAGTGTTTGTTCATGAGCTATCCACAGTGTGCTCTGGACTGACCCTGATCCCCCACAGGCCTCAGGCCTTGCACTGCTCTGCGTTGCTCTGTGTGTAGGCTTTCGGCTGAGACAAGGAGCGTGAGTCCGGGTTCGACTGCCAGCCACATGGTTCTGGTGAAGCTGCTCCTTGTGGCAGTTTTCTTATCCACTGAACTGAACAGTAACATTTACTTCCTGGAGGGGTTGAGAGCAGTGGGCTTTGCCGTAAAGTGCTTGGTGTGGTCCTGGGGACTGGACAGACCCAACATGCAGCATGTTGTTGTGACGGTGCCTCCCCGGGGACTGCCTGAGTGGGGGTGTGGTACCCGGATGTGTGTGTGAGCCCAGGTGTGCCTTGGAAGAATGCTGGGAGACCAGGCCCAGGGCTGGTGTGGTCCTCTGACCCTCCACCAGCTCCCAGCTGCACTTCTGTCTGGGCTGTGGGGCCATCATCCAGCCCTCTTGACATCTGACACTGTCCGTCTCGGTGGCACAGAGGCACCCACCCATGCCCCGGCACATCCACGCGGTGCCCACCTGGCCTCTCACTGGGCTTCAGCATGTGTGCCTGGTCCCTGTGGCTGGTAGCAGCAAAGTAAAATGTCCAGCCAGTGTACTCTGAGGACAAATAAACTGTAGTTAGGTCCTCTTGGATTTCATTACAGACCTTTGTGGCTGACCATTTCTTAGTGGGTTTTTAAATTCATATAACAGATTAACAATCTCGGTTTACAACCCAGTTTGACTGCAGTGAGGAATTTGGGAGATGGGTCCAAAATCTGTGGCAGACAGAGAGAAGATGGTTTGTTAACCCACTGTGTATGCATCTCATGCAGGAAAAAGTCTCTGTAGTGGTGGACGGCTTAGGATCAGGGCCCCATGAAGACATCCATACGGAAGGGACATGCCACACACTAAAGACGTGTGCTTTGCACTTAGGTACAATAGCCAGGAGTTTCTGTTCTGTTTTTAATGAAGAGAAGGTATGAAATTACAGTACACATGAAAAGAGAGGCAGGCAGCAAGTCACATAATAAACAAATGAACAGACTGTCATTACTGTCTGTAAGGTAAGACCAGGCAGCGAGGAGTCAGGGCTTGAGGTTCTTGTCATAAAAATGCCTCCACCAGCGGCTGCAAGGTCGCAGAGTGACTGCAGCTTCAGTGCTCTTCTCTTCAGATGGAAATAATTGCTTGTTGTGTTTATAGAGGTGCAAAGTAAGGAATGACAAGGTGCTTTTTAAAAGGAGATAAGTGTGGTTTTGCCTTGTTCCACTGAAAAGTACCTGTGCACAATCAACTAAATCACAGTGAGGTGAACAGAAAAGACATGATGGCACGGAAGAGAACATAGCCGTGAATTACTCATTTCTGGTGAGCGATGACTTGGTTGTTTCACCCACAGCACTCAGGGCCCCAGAAGTGAAGGAAGAGCAGAGAAAGCCTGGTCCATCCTCAGGAAGCACAGTCCCTCCCCTGCCTGCACCTCCCCACCAGGAGGGGCGCTGTGGAGGATGCTCTTCCTGCTCCGAGCTTCTTCTTGCCTCTCTGCAATTTGACTCTCATAGGCTCCCAGCTTTTCCTGGCCTGCCCTGGTGTTCCTAGGTCTCGGCTGCACGCAGAATTACTCTGAGTTGTTCTGTCTTGTGCAGGCTGTTTTCCTAGCCGCGCCAGCTCCTTCTGACCAGCTGAGGCTCAGGTGCACCATCCTGGTGTCCTCAGCAGGGGGGCTCTCACCGCTCCCTCTTCACTCCCACCTGACCCACAAAACTCTCTTCAGTGGGGCACTGCAGTTTCCTGCGTCCTTCTTGGGTCATTTGGTCTCCAGAAACCTCCCGAATCTTGTTCTGGACATGCTGTGTTTATTTCTTGCTACTCTGTTTGTGGGTCAGAGCTGAGTTTGAGCTGTTGCAGCTGCGTGAGTGGGGGAGAGGCCCTGACCCCCATGCTGCTACACCCTCGCTTCCCTGGCTGTGGCTGAAGATACTTTCATCCGGGGTTGGTCATGCTTTCCAAAGACACAGCCCCAAATGACCAGATTGGAACGCTGAAATCCCAAAGGATCAAAATCCATAGTCTAAACCCCCTAGATGACAATCCAAAAGATTAAGGTCCTAAATGTTGAAGCTGTCAAAGCAAAATCTTGAAAACTACAGTTCTCCTGGGGGGGGAAAAGGCTATTTGAGAGGGGTAGAAAGACGATTCTCAGGAAGGGATACACATGTTCAGTTTCATGGAAGATAACTGCATCTTGTCAGGTGGACAGAGACTTAAGAGTTCAAAGGCTAATTAGTGATATAATTGAAGTGTCTGAGCAGAAACAAGACTTTCAAATGGACAACACACACACACACTCAGAGGCCATAACCATTCACCAAATACAGGTGCAGCAAATGTTTCAGAGATCAGAGACGATGTGAAAACAGGAGCAAAGCATTCAAGCAGTCTCCTTTGGCAGGTCATTCTGTTGATTCTCTTGCTACCCTGCCACACACGGCACCGTGCTTGCTTCCAGAAAGTGCTCCTCAAAAGAGAGTAAAATACATGAGCCCCTCAGCAACCTTCAGAGCCAATGAAGTGAGTGTGCATGGAGCAGTTTGCATGCACCCTTAGCCACATGGCAGTGCATCATGGGACAGGCAGGTTGGTGGAGTGCTTGGGGTTGGGCACAGGGAATCGAAGGGTTTAGAAAAGCAACATGTGTAAAAAGTCAGTGTGAACCTATTTGCTGCTGTCCCAAATGAGGAAAAGTACCTCTTTGTCAAGATACGAGGTTTCCAAACACAGCCAATGGAGGGGCAGGTTAGTCAGCTGTTGTGAACTGCTCCATAATCCCTATGTGACCCTCTCATATACCGAATTTTCTTGTTAATTTTCAGTAGGTTCTCTTTTGGTTTGCTGAGGATTTCAAATTGTCAGCATTATGATTTTTCATCTTACTGTGCTTCATACTAGATGTATAAATTGTCCTTCGTACTAGATGTATAAATTGTGTGAAGAACTTTAGCAAGTTCTAATTTTTTCTTCCATTTTTGCAAACTGGACGCCACCAGAGTACATTATTACAATGTTGATTTTGTATGTAAGCACCGGACATGTGCATAAAAACACTGAGACTTCAGGATATCAATAAGATCTCCTTTCTGTAGTCTTGCATTTGGGAGAGAAAAATTTCAGAAGCCCTTAGCTCTTTGGGTGACTGTCTGTGCAGTGGTGACCTCTCATAGTTCTTGACTGATCTGTCAGAAGACTTCTGTCCTCTGTCATGATATTTCATATGACCTCAGATTTTAAACTGGGGTACATGCAGTCATCAAACAGTGATATGTGTTTATATGTTGTACTTTTTGACCTGTTTATCTATGAATAGGGTTTCTCTGCTCGTATCTTAGGTAACTGGCATGAATATACCTTTGTGTTTTTGCTTGCAAGAATAAACATGTTATCATGACCTATTTTATTGTGAAAAATGGGCCTGTGAAGTAGCCCATTGTCTTTTATTGTTTTTCAAATTCACTTAAAGGTATAAATAAATGGTTTCCAAAATATTTTAAAGTTATTTTTCCAGAATTACATATTTTGGGATTTTAATCTTTCAGGATTTTAGGCATTAGGAATTTTGGACTTTAGAGATTTTGATCATTTGGATTTTAACTGCTCGAGATTATGGTGTTGGGATTGTATCTTTCAGGGTCATCATGCAAACCACTCTTCTTTGGTAGGAACCATGGGGATGTGTTTTGCGTGGGGTTCATGGTTCCCTCAGCCCTGCCTGTGTGACCAGCATTATAGCTAACCCCTCTAACCCCTCCTCCCTTTCCTTTTTCTTCCCTCCCTTCCTTCTCCCTTCCTGTCTCCTTTCCTTTCTCCTTCTCTCTTTTCTTCCTCCCTTGGGTTGAACCCAAACCTTCATGCTGAGCTACATGGTCAGCCCATTTTTATTTTGAGCGGGTTCTTGCCAGGTTGCCCAGACTGGTCTTGAACTTGGTATCTCCTGACCCAGCCTCACAGACTGCTGAATATACAAGTGCGTACCACCATACTGGGCTCTTCTTACCTTACACAACCAAAGGCAATTGCAGATTCAAGACCCTGATGTGGAGAGTTCTTTGCCGTGTAAAGTGTTAGGTGGTTACTATCATTTAAGTTATTTTCCTAATGTGTAGTATAACTGGGTACCTTCTGTTAATATAGTGACATGTATCTATGTAGCTATTTCATTTTCCCTCAGTCTTTTGAGCCATCTCAAAGGACTGAAAAAAGAAGCCCCACCCAAAATAGCATTGCCTGGTTCTCATTTTGTTGGCTTCTGATGGAGCTGTTGAGAACAGAGCCCACCCAGGAGCTGCCTGTCCTGCTCTGACCTCGCCTCTGTGAAGGCCAGGCCAGTGTGTCTTGGCTTTGCTTCTCTTAACTGTTTAGTTTCCTGTGTCTTGTTCTGTGCCGATGAGAAATGGTAACTTCCCTTTTACGTCTTGCATCCTCCAGGGGGACCGCCGAGGCGCTGCTGCTCTTCCAAGGAGGGAGCGTCAGCTGTGCTCTCCAATGGAGACCAGACTCACAAACTTGGAAATAATCCATCAAGAAAAGACACCAGCGAGCCCAGGGTGGGGATTGCAACTGCTGTGTCCATACTTGAAAACAGTAGCAGAGAGACCTCCAGACGTCCCGAACAACGTAGATTTTCTCTCGACTTAAAGATGCCAGCATTTCACCCCAAGCAGGAAGTGCCCAGCTCTAGTGACGGTGTGGACTTCCCTTCGAGTGCAGATGGAGCTGATCTGCAGCTCACAGTGGAGAGCCAGGCTGGTCACCCTAGAGACAAGCTGTCTGATTTGCACAATAAGGAGCCTTCTGGGGGAGGAAAAAGCGTACCGGCCCCAGATCTGGTCCCTCTAGATTTAAGTGCAAGGTCGACGCGGGATGACTCCAGCAGTAAGGAAGTGGCCGCCTCCCTGCAAGCCGCTCTGGTCATTCACCCATGTCCTTATTGTAACCACAAGACCTACTACCCGGAGGTCTTGTGGATGCACAAGCGCATCTGGCACAGGGTCAGCTGCACCTCCATGGCGCCCCAGTGGATTCAGCCCAACGGCTACAAGAGCATAAGAAGCAACTTGGTTTATCTTGCCCGGAGTGGACGAACAGGGCCTCCGCCTGCCCTCGGGGGCAAAGAGTGCCAGCCCCTCCTCCTCACTCGCTTCACTCGCACTCAAGGGCCAGGGGGGGCGCCTGGAGCCCGAGGCAGCTCTTCTCCCCTGGGAGGGACCTCGAAAGCGGCTAGCATGCCTAAGAATAAGGAGAGCCATTCCACGGGCCCTTGTGCACTGTGGGCATCTGGGCCCGATGGGCACCGACAGACCAAACCCGGGCAAGGCCAGGAACCATCCAGTGCTTCAGTGCAGGGGCCCCTGGCCAAACCCAAACCAGAGGCCAGCTCCAAGCCAGCCTCTGCCTCGGGCAGCGGAGGCCTCGGCAGGAGTGCCACTCCCACACCCTCTGTGATAACTCGGGTGGGGGCCCAGCCCTTGTCCAGCAGCAAGCCGGTGGAGAATTTTGGGGTCTCGTTGGTGGGAGCTGGCTTTGCCCCTCCAAATAAGCACAGTGCCCCGGACTCCCTGAAAGCCAAATTCAGCCCTCAGCCTCAGGGTCAGCCTCCTGTGAAAAGCGAAGGGAGCCCTCCTCTACCTCCCCGCGAGCTCTCCTCGAAGGCGGCCCAGGAGCTGAGGACGCTGGCCACCTGTGCTGTGGGGTCCAGAGCGGATCCGGCGATGCAGGCCCAGCCTGGGATGGCTGGGGCGCCCCCCGTCTTACACTCCATCAAGCAGGAGCCAGTGGCCGAGGGCCACGAGAAGCGTTTGGACATCCTCAACATCTTTAAGACGTACATTCCAAAGGACTTTGCTACCCTCTACCAGGGCTGGGGTGTCAGCAGTCCCGGGCCAGAGCACAGAGGTAAGGTGTGCGGGCACCCTCTTCCCTGGCCACTCGAGAGCTCCCCAGGAAGAGCCTGGTGCCCTCCCGCCCGCCAGGACTCCAGGGGGGCAGTCACGTCCTTTCCTCTCCCAGCACAGCTGCCGCCTCCCTCCGCCCCGGCTGGCAGGAGCGGAAACGCTGTCCTGTGGGGAACGTGTGGCTGGGCCCGTGGTGTCCGAACACAGCCTTCCTGCTGCTGATAACACTGAAACTCGGTGGGAGCAAGCAGGCTTGCTTGTGTTCCATGTTTTATTACCGTCTTAAACAAAGAATTGGTAGATGTTCCTTGTCCTTTCTCCAAAAAGAAGAGCATCCTTTTGAAGTGATTATTTTTATGCAAAAAATGATTTGAAACATACCTAAACAGTACTCCAGAATTAGTTAGCAAAATCTTGTGGAGGATACAGGTATCGTATGAAGTTGGGAGAATGGAGTTACAAAATTCCTGAAAAAGCATTTCTTCTAATGGCTTCAGTTCCTCCCACTCTCTTAGTATTGACAACTCATAGTAATGCTGGTAGAGTTTCTTATGTGAAATACTTGGAACTAGGAGTTTGGATTTTGGATTCTTTTGGATTTTGGGATCTTTGATTTTGGAATCTTAGATTTTTTTTTACTATTTTCACACACATATATACATACATATACATACATACATACATATATACATATATATATATATATATATAAATGGGATATTTTGGGGATGAGACACAAGTGTAAAATCAGGGTTCATTTATATTTCAGGTTCCCATAACTGGAAGATTAGTTTTTATGAGAATTTTAGTAAGTTTGTGCATGAAAAACAGTTTAATACATTGAGCCATTAGATGTCTGGTATGGAATTTGCTACTTGTGATGTCATGTAAGGACTCAAACATTTTTGAGTTTTGGAGCATTTTGGAGTTCAGATTAAGGATGTTTGCGCACTACTAATAAGGAGTTGCCAGTAGTTTCCTCATTGGATATATGCCTTGGGTACAGTGCCCTTGTTCTTTAAGCACACAGAACGCTGGGAAGTGTAGGTGCTGTTAAAAGCAGAACAGATGAAACTGTGGGACCCAGTCTCTTAGTCTGTTACCTGGGTGCCCTGAACCTCTCCGAACAGGCTATCTGCCATGACCCCATAGTTCCTTAAAGTAGGTCACCACTGAAATAGCCTGGGAGTTGGAAGCACCACTGAGGGTGTGGTCCGGGTTTGGGGGAATCTGCTGCCACGCCCCCCTCCCCGCGGCTCATGATGTGACGACGCTCCCTAGTGGCCAGAGGTGGTGCCAGCTACATCCCCAGGCGTGCAGCAGCCAGCAAGGAATGGAGAGTCGCCTTGGCTCTGAGCCTGGTTCCAGGGAGGCTCATGTAAGGTATTTTCCAGTGGAGGAGTCAGAGACACGCTCCGTTCCTGTGGGTCCGTCCTCTGTACGTGGCTTCGCCGTTTTCTTCAAAGCCGTGGGGGATTAAACCCAGGGTCGCCTACTGCTGACTTAACATCCCCAGATTTTTTCTTATTTGTAGTTTTGAGATACAGTGTCATTCACTTGCCCAGGTGGGACTTTGAGCCTCCTGCTGTAGCCGCCCCAAGCGCTGAGATTGTAGGTGTGGGCCCAGCCGCCGCACCTCCGAGCTCCAGACAAAGCTCAGGCTGAGTGCCCGGAATGCCGAGCTGCTGTGGGCTGGGTCCTGGGCCGGTGTCAGGCTCTAGTCTTTTCTGGGGAGTGTGCTGCGAGTGATGATGTAACCTGCAGCTCCTCGCAGGCTGGCAGGGGACACTGTCATTCACGCGTTCCACACTTCTCCCATTTTGGTTCTACCAGGGGGTTCTTCGGGCTCTGCGGTGTTGCGCGTCCCGCAGGTTGTGCTGTCAAGGCCATTGCCAGGTGTGTGCTACCTTGGGATGGAGACCCCTAGCCCTCAGGTACGGATTTCCAAAGGATCAAGACACAGATGCTTGGTGTGGACCCTGGTTCTTGGTAGCTCCTCAGTCTCTGGTTCTGTCTTCCCGCTCTGCACCAGATGTGACATTGGGTTGTAATGACCATCACAAAGTGGGCTGGCCTTGGCATTTAATTATTTACCTGGTAATGGCCTCTGTGAAGTGTGCCACTGTGCTCTTGTACGAGAGGGTGAAGTGGCTACCTTAGGCAAGGCCCCAGTGCCGCCCTGAGGGCCTGGGTAGTCACTGCTGCTTTTGGAAGAAAGTAGAAGTGAGCTTTGTCTTTTGAGAATCTAGGTGACACAATTTGACATACAAAAATTGACAGAAATATTTTCTTTTCCTTAAAGTTTTTTTTTTTTTTTTTTGCTTTTGAGACAGGGTCTCGCTTTGTAGTTCAGGCTGGCCCTGAGCTCACTATGGTACCCAGGCAAGCCTCGAACTCAGCAATCCTCCTGTCTCTGCCTCCCGAGTGCTGGGATTACAGGCGTGAGCCACCACACCCGGCCATAAGTGCATTTTTAGGATCCTAGCTTCCCAGGCTCAGAGAGGAACTTGAAGGTAATGTGCTGAGAAACCCCAGCCAGTGTGAGATCAGGGAAGGACTTGCACCCTCAGATGATGTTACCTTTGGGGGACTTCGGCTGGTCCTGGTCTCCCTGGGCCAGCCACTTGAGCTGAGAGCGCCTCTCTGAAGTCCTTTGCCAGGTCAGGCATCTGCCCTCCAGGCCTAGTCTTCCGTTTCTCTGTGTTGGAGAGTGAATGTACATAGCTTTTAAAGTGCTTTGGCAGGGGAGGAAGCCCAGCAGGCTTAGAATGGTCTAACGATTTGCGAGAAGAGCGAATATTGATGTTTCCTGTTAGGGGGAATCTGTGACTGTCATGTGCCTTCGGAAGTATGTGTGGCCAAAGCAAGTGCATTGTGGCCATGTTCCCGAATACATCAGAAACCAAACTTCCGTTTCCCCACCTGCTCCTCCTTTGCTGTGTACAGACACAGTTCGTTTTTACCTTCTGCACCTCGATACTTGCTTTGTTTATCCTTTGTCAAATGAATCTTTCTGCCTGTGACGCAAGTGAGCAGCTCAGTTTGGATCTTTATCCAGTCATCCGATGCATTTGCAATGTATCTGCTAGTCGGGGTCACCCGAAGATGTAAAGGTCCTAGCTTCTCTCCATCAGGCACTGGCTAAATGCACAGCTGTCATGTCATCCTGTAGTTAGGGAGGCAAAAGTGTGCAGTGTGGTCCTTTAAAGGGACAGAAGGCTGTTTCTTCCGTATATACATAGCTATGGCTGCCAGCAGGGTGACCATCCCTACGGGCAGAGAACCTGTGGTTCAGTGCTGTCCCGGGCACCAGACTTTTATTCAGAAGTTGTGAAAGCTGCTTCTCAGACGCTTGTCTCCCCAAGCCCTGCAGGGTCACCTGGATAATGTTTTTGAAGGAGTGTAGCATCTAGAAAGCCCGGCCAGAGTAGAAGGATGAGACTGTGGTTGCCTTCTCACTGAGGAAACCTTTAAGAGCAAAAGCCACCACGCTTTTTTGGTAATCTTCCTACAGTTTGACTGTCAAGTCTGGAAACATGTAAATGTAGCCTAAATAGATTGCTGATACACTAGTACTAAAATAGTAAATTTTTTGTGTCTCCCAACTTTGTGGTCTATCTATATTACATGATAAATATAATATTTTACAATGAAAGTTTAAGATAATGAGATGTGATAGTTCTACATAAAATAATACATAAAGTCTTTCTGATTGGAACTTTCAAAAAGTCATTTATAGCAAGAGTTCATGATGTGGCTGTGATGAAGGCGTGTGCTTGCCTGAGTGATTGCATTGTTTTGGAGAATCTGATCTCTTCTTTCCCCTTACAGATGCCATGTTCTATATAGTATGATACAATAAAAGACTTCCATTCACTTAGGCCTCCCTGAGGATGACCAGGTCCTTTTCTTTCACTTTAAGGCCTCTTTCTGTCTGTACCTTGAGTTTCTAGGTCAGCATGTTTGAGCTGTTTGCTCACCAGGTAGCCTTCAATTCAAATTAAGTTTATAACCTTTTGATTAACTCAGAATTTTGGAGGAACTCGGGCATGAAATTATTGACCATAAAGGGCAAGTGTACTTTCTTTAAAAAGTAAAGAGAAAGTGATATGGTAAGATGCATGGGAAAACTGTGTGTGTCTGTATGAGTGTGTACGTGTGTACACATGTACATGCCCTTGCATATGAATGCTCAAAAATAGTATAGAGGTACAGTGATTTTTCTGTGGTTAAGGTGGGTAGAAATAGTGCTTAGTAAAAGTATGTCAACTGACTTAGTTTTAGATGCTGTGACTGTCGGATACAAATGACATTGCTTATCATCACCATCAGTAGGTATCTCATGGAGGCGGAGTTGGAGGCGACTGCTGTGTGGATCATACCTAGGAAGAGCCAGACAACCAGAGTAATTGCCCGGGGCTGTTTTCCCGGCAGCTTGATTGGCCAGCAGATAATGCAAGTGAGGAGGCACACAGTCACTTTTCTAGCTGAAATCTTCCTCTGCTAAAAGTAAGAGGAAGGAAAGATTAGGAGGTCAGCTGTCGGACAGAAGCTGACCATAGCAGTTTTGTTTTTCCTACAGTGAGCAGATTGTGAGTGCCATTCGCACTAGGTATGGCTGCTCAGGTGGTCCAGAGCTCCCCACGTGATGCTTGGTTAAGTGTTAGTTTGGTGTGTATTTTGCATGTTAACTACTTAGCAGATGTATGGTTTGCTTGTGTTGTCTCATTCCCTGGGCTGTGTCTTCTGTTCACTGTTCACTGTCTTTGTGCTTGCTTTCTGCTTTGATGCAGTCCCATTTGTCTGTTTTGATTTTTTTTTGCCTGTGCTTATGAGTCATAACCAAAACTTTGTCACCTAGGCCAAAAGTATCGGAAAGAGGACCTATGAAGTAGTAGTTTTATGGGTCATTCAGGACCTCTGAGATCATTTCCATGGGATTACTTCCAGTTTGTGAATGGAGCACCTGTTACCATTTGTCAGTGGCTTCTCATGGGTAGAACAAGCATGAACAAAAAAAGTTTTGCTACTCTGTGTGTGTGTGTGTGTTTGTATGTGTGTGTGTGCTGGGGTGTTTGTGTGAGTTCCTGAATGAGGAATGGAAAATCAACTGCTTACTGGGCAAATTCTCAGATTTTTTTTTGAAACTTATTTTCATGATCTGTCAGAGTAATTAAACAAGATCTGCCTCCCCGTCTGTACATATCTTTCATTGCATTCCTTTGATTTCCATAAACATGATCTATAATGTAAAGTGATTTTATATTATTTTTTTTTATGTTGAGCCCACTCTGAATTAGGGCAAGAACAGCAATGGTGAAGATTTTTTCATCCAGTTTAACTGAAGGGAACTTTTGTCATCCTTTGCATTTGCCTTTCATATTTAAATGCCAGATAGTAGAAACAAGCATCTTTTTTGTTTCAATTATTGCTGTAGGCATAACATGTTCTAGATAATATTTGTGTTTGCTTTCTGCCCATTGAGCCGAGCTGCCAGGGAGCATGCCAGTTACAATGGACCCAGGGACTTTTCCTTTGGAGCTGCTAGTCATGAAAAGTGAGCCGTTTGCTTTCATAGGGCGGTGCTGTGAGACAGGACCAGCGTGCAGCCAGGTAGCACACACTTTCTTTTATCTCTTTCTGAAGAGAAGCCTGATCCATACTGCGGTGGGGGCAGAAGGAACCTGGAAGCGCAGGGCTTGAGCACAGCATGGTCGAGTCTTCTGCAGGGCGCGGCGCTGCCTGTGGCCTCCGTGTAGAGGCCGGCAGGCAGGAAGCCCTGAAGGTCCGAGTCCTGCTGACGGCTGTGCTTGCTCCACGTCAGGCTCCTGGGATCACAGCCGGGGTACGAGTGGGCTCTGGTCCCGGTCACTTCCTATCATCCGTGCACCTCATCTCTGTCACACTGATGTCACTTTGATTTGCCCGATGTGCTGCCTGACAGAGCTGGGTGATGGCTGGGCCGTGCACCCAGCTGCCTGGAGCCGCAGGCCGCCTCGCGGAGGTGGCACTTCCCTGTCTCTGCCCTGTCCCCGGAGCAGTTTTTAATTCACTGTAATTTATGCACCCTCGCAGTGCTGCTGTGCCCGGCCTGTCAGCCGTGCCAAGACAGAGGCTGGCAGTTGTCACTAGGGCTTAGAGGTGGCCTCCCATGCTGATACTTCAGGTCTACTAATGCTATTTTCCTCTCCCTCTCCCCTGCCCTCCCGTCTCCTCACGTCCACTTCATTCCCACCGCGGCAGGGACACTCCGGACACAGGCCCGCCCAGGAGACTTCATCTGCGCCGAGTGTGGGAAGAGCTTCCACCAGCCCAGCCACCTCAGGGCCCACATGCGAGCACACACAGGTATCGCCCCGCCGTGGGCACGTATGGCCAAGTGGAGGGGGGTCCTCTTCTGTCAGTCATTTAATTGTCCCGTTGTGGACCCATTCAGATTTCGGCCCCCTATCTGTGACAGCGCCTTCGGCTTCTGAATTTTGTACAGTGGTCCCCTCCTTGACACCTGAAATTTTCTTTTTCTTTTTGGCATCCAAGTGCCATGTGGTTTAATTTGAGATAAGCCTGTTTGCAAATGTTCCATTTTAATTAGAGTAGACTCTTCAGAAATGAATATGCTAATGAATTATATTGCCACCAGCACAAATGGAAATCAGAGCACCCTTCCAGCCTGATGTACGGCTTGGTTATATCCTGATGGACATGACGGGACTGTGTGTGCACCAGACCTCTCTGGCTGGTCAGTGGTGTCTTGCAGAATCCTCAGGCCTCTGAAACAAGCCTGCTGGAGAGTGGATCAGGCTGCACTCTGTGCGTCAAGACAGGGCAGGAGCACTAGAGAGACAGGGAGACAGGCGCTCTTCATCAGAGGTGTGAAGGGCGCACAGAAGCCAGCCTGATGCAAAATGACATGGGCCAAATGGTAAGTAATGTAGGAAGAGGGTCCCTTTACACACACACTGATAATTAATGTTGTCAGTGATTGCTTTCTTCAGCAGTGGAGTCTGAATTAAAAAGGGCAATGGCCCCAGGCAGCCATTATACCAGCCTCTTACTGTAAGTGTTACGGGAAATTGGTATTTTCCGGCCACAGGCGAGGCATTGGTGTCTGTTTTGCGAAAGTGCTTAATCTGTAATGAACTCATGCAGTGTGCACACTCAGGAATGTCGCCTGCCCTCTGCTAATAGACCCCTTGTTCCCACAGTGGTGTTTGAGTGTGACGGTCCTCGAGGTTCCGAAGTTCACACAGCCTCCACGGATGCCCCCAAACAAGTAGGTCCTGTGAGTGAGTGGCTGGAAAGAGTGGTGTTCCTCACGAAATACCAGATGTACACAGCGGTGTTGCTGCATGGTCTTGGTACAGAGCCCACGCTGCCTGGGTGGTTGGGGGGCACTGAAGACCATCTTAGATGAGTTACAGGGTTAGGGGCGCATGACTGGCTTGTGGTGGCATTGGGATAAGGGTATTGGTAGGGAGCACTGTTACTGAAAACACTATATTTTTTTTTTCCAAGATGTTTTGGGTCCAAATGTACTTTATAATAAATTATTTTTGGTATTCTTTATGAACATTACTTTTATGTCTGTTGGTCCATGAGAAGCTTCCTGTTCGGGTGGTGTCTCATGGCTGTGCGCTTTGCTCTGGCATGTTCTTGCCCCATTGGCATGACCATAATGCATTAAAACACCCACATGGATGGGTGTCGTGTGGGTGTGTCTTCAGTTCTGCGCATGATGCATACCGCCATACGTGTGTTTGGGGCACACAGAATTGGGCAGAGCCCTGAGACACCGAGGTGGAGTGCTTGTCTGAGGTGGGTGCTGCAGCCCTTCGCAGGATGCCGCCCTGTCACCCTGGGCTGACGGTGTATGACTTCGGTGCTAGTGTCCCTTCTTGGCCCCTCTGTGCTCTTGGGCTTGTGCACACATTCTCTGTTCAGCATTCTGGCCATCTCACCCTTGCTCTGGAACGGTCCGTCACCACCTACTCTCTCCTCTGCCCAGAGCAGTGTCCCAAGTCCTGCCCGGGTGGTGGAATCAGGTTGCATGCCCTTGCTGACCAGCCACGGGGCTGTCTGATGCTGGTGGCAGTTCAGCGGTCACTGTGGTCTGGGGAGCCCTCAGGGTGACCTGAGCATTATTCTGGTTTGTTTTGCTCCAGGAAAAGGTAAGAGACTCAGATGTGCTTTCCAGAGGCTGTGCCGTGAGTGAGGGTCTAGGTTGGGAGTGGTCGTTCCCTCATCAGAGATTTCCTGTGTTTTTCTAATTTTTGGAATTTTATTTGTTATCTTGTGGGTGCGAATTTTGAACTGTTCTTCAAGGCCTTTACTTCTTACATCATTGACAAATGCCCTGCCATTTATGACAGGGATTTTCCCTCTGACCCTGGAGATTAAGTCCAGTGTCGCCATCTCCAGCCTTTCTGATTCTTTGAGCTGGGCTCTTCCAGAGTGCTGGGATCCCATGTGTGCACCACTGCACCTGGCTTATGGTGGTTTTTGTGGCTTCGCTCTCAGTAAAACCCATAGTTTTGAACTGTAAAGGAGTTAGGCCATGATGCTGTGATAATGTACAAAGTAAATATAACTGAATACTGAATTAAAAGATTTCCACACACTTGACCTCATCCTGAGTTAGCAGTCAGTGTCCTTTTTAATAGCAGTAAAACCTTTCTGCCACACAAGGGCCACTAGGAACAGGGGTGAGATGTAGTGGCAGGACAGCATGGGTTGGAGAAGTCAGCCGCCGTGCATGCGGGGTCTGTCACACGGGGCAACGTGAGACCACCGAGACCTTCCCTGCCCGTCCTGATCCCAGGGCCTTGGGTCTGCCAGGCAGGTGCTGTACTGCTGAGCCACAGCCTTGGCCCTGTACCTGGCCTTGGGTAAGCACCAGGCAGATCCGTGAGTACTAGATTCTTTAGCAACACAGGCCTGTGGATCTGAATATGAATTCTACCGAAGTCTCTTTAAGTGCAGCCACCGTAGGGAGAAACAGAGATCAAAACTGCAAATAGCTGCTGGACTTGGTGGCTCAGGCCTGTAATCCCAGCACATGGGAGGCAGAGGCAGGAGGATTGCTGAGTTCAAGGCTTGCCTGGGCTACACAGTGAGCTCAGGGCCAGCCTGAACCACAAAGCGAGACCCTGTCTCAAAAAAAACAAAAACAAAAAACAAAAAAAACCCTGCAAATAGCTGAGATTAAAGTTTAAATTCCCATGTTACTTTTAGTTATGCTGGTAAATTACAATTGTTACTCATCCTTGCTCCTGAGGCGAATATATTGGTACACTGTCTTTGTCTGAGTAAACTTGTGTTGTTGTGCTGTCTTTGTTACTAACCTCCTGATGTCAAGATGATGTGGGTCAGGGCTGGTGCTGGTTGATGTGGATCCTGTCCTAACATGCACATGGGCTCTGGGTGCGAGAGCTCAGCGGATCAGCTTGCTTCTCACCTGAGCTACGGTGGGGTTTTCAGGCCCGTGCTAGGCCTCGGCTCCATGAGCACACCTGGCTGTCATTGGTTTAATTCCTCATTTGAGGTCTGGTTGTCTCATGGTACCTTTTGTGTTTCGTAACCTTAAAAGTAGCCTTGATTATTACTGAACGTTCTGGGTCTCTAAGGAGATTCCATTTTCTCTGTCATTCTTTAAGAGTTCCCATATAGGTACAGGTTTAGGTCTTAGGGTGCTCCTTTCTTAGCCAGTGGTTCTCATTATTTACAAAAAACCCCACTATTACATTGTTAAATTTAGGATATGTTACAGACTTCTAGAGCTGTTTCCTGTAGTTATTTATGTCTAGAGTGCTCCTCATTATGTTCGGCATCCGTGTTCTTTTTTATGTTTAGAGGGCTTTACTAACATTAACTAATTAATATTTAAATCAGACTCTTTTCCTGCGGGGTTTAGAAGCTGTGGATATGGGCTTTCTTTTGGATCCCACAACACTGTGTATTCATGCAGAAATCATTTGATGTGACACTTAAAAGTGATGGACTTCTGTGCATACACATAAGAGAAGCTAAATTATTCAAATGAGACAATATTTGAAAATTCAGTTTTATAATCACCATTTATAATCACTTAGTCAATTATAAACAGTGTTTTTTGGACACTCGCTATGTCTCAGGCCCTTTGCAGGATCCAGGGGAGACGAGACTCTCATTTCTCCTGCTCCGTGGGGTCCCCAGCCCGGGGTGCCTTAAATGAGGAGAGGGGTGCTGCCCTTCAACACGCACGGAGCCAGATGGTCTCTGCAGGTCCAGGCTCAAGGTTGGATTTGCGGAGGCTCCACGCGGATGGCTGAGCACCCCTTTAGAAGCTTTGGGGTGCTTGGGTGGGGCTAGCGAGTAGGTGTATCTGAGAGGGGCTTGGGGTGTGGGAATGGAAATAGAGGAATTAGGGGGTGTAGAGGAGATGGGTGTAGCGGTTGGACATAGAATACAAGGAAGATAAAGCGCTGCACTGACTCTGGGTTCTGGTTTGAAGCACCTGGTCCCGGGGGGTCCCTGCCCTGATCCTGAGAGGAGGAGCAGAGAAGCCCATTTCCACACCAGGTATGAGTTCAGTTTGAAAAGCCGCTTGGGAATCCAGATGGGAATGATCAGCAAGAGGCGACACACGGGCGTGGAGTGGGAAAGTGTCCTGCAGAGTCTTTCTGTTTAAGAGCTGTCAGCATTAAATGTATTCACAGTTAGCTAATCCTACCCCGAGAGATCGAATGATTTAAACTGTCTTAAGTAGAAGGCTCTGGCCTCAGTTTCCCCCTTTTCAGCAGGTTCCTTGCCCCAGGTTCTCTCACGCGTACCATAGTGACACACACTTGGCTGTGGGCACACGCCTGCCTGGTGTGGGGCATGAGCACTTCCCTAATACCGGGCCAAACTCAGGGGATGTGACTCTGTGGGCCTCCATGGGCTTGTGAGTGGCCTGGTTTTGTTGTGTTTAGGAGACTAGTTGTTCTTGCTCTTTCGCATGTTTTACAAAAATAAAACTAGAAAAATGCAAGAGTGTGTGGGGATCGGAGCACACCCCTGGGAACGAGCTCCTCGCTGCTGGTGCCGCTGTTCAAGACAGTGCCAGCCGCATGTTCCCTGCTAATACTTCAAACCGAATACTCAGTGAGAGGGGGTGTTCATAGATACTATTACTTCAAATATGTGCAGTCTCTCTCTCTGTTTCTTTTTCATTCTTTCCCTCTCTCTCTCCTTCTTTTCTTTTTCCCTCCCTCTCTGCCTTTCCTCCCATCTTTCTCTCTCTTTCTCTGTGTGTCCTAGGGATTGCACCCCAAATCTTCTCACTGACCTAAATCCCTAGCCCTTCTTACAAATTATAAGTTGCCCAGGCTGGGCTGGAGTTTAAAATTCTCCTGCCTCAGCCTCCCAGAGTGCTGGGATTATTTATAGGTGTGTACTGTTATGCCTAGCGAAGATGCTTTTTCATGTATTGGCATGATTGAGTACATGTTTAGGTTACACAAATCATTAGCATTCATCATAAGAAAACAGGTTTTGAAAAAGAAATGCTAACATATGAGTATTGACCTGTGGAAGTTAAACTTGGGAGGTTTTTTAAAGCTTGTGCAGAAACTGCTTTATTATTATTACATTGTTGTTAAACATAAGAAGTTAAAATAGCTTTTGAAGACAACGAACATCCCTCTTCCACTTTGGGATTTAAAGGAACAGGCTGATTATTGAAATGTGAAATCTGGTGTTCTGATTTGTTTGTACTGCTTGGCAAAAGTTAAATACTATGATTAATAGTTCATACCTTATTATCCTAAGAGATATTTTAAAATAGTTAAGCTGGAGACATAATTCCATTAATCAAAATAACAGGAAGTAAGAGAAATAAATGGCAGTCTAATTTGTCTCATTTTTAGCTATGAATATTCTACAAATGATGGGGAACCATGTAGGTAGTATATTTAAATGTTCGTATACTTTTTTATATCACATGGATGCCTGCATTACATCAAATTTCAAAATGCAGTTTGTTTAAGCTTTTTTTTAAGCTCGAAGCCAAACAAACATCTTAGAACATGGCTACCCATTTTCTCTTTGTACTCCACCAAATTTGTCAGTACAACTAGTGACTCAGCAGAATCCCCTGGCTGCCTGAGCCCAGGCTGACCAGCAGCTTGTTGGGCAAAGGTCAGATTCACCAAGACCCAGTTGCCCCTGGCTAGGGAGCATTTAGCACCTTGTCCTTGTGCCTTCTGCCACAGCCTGGCTTCCTGTAGAAATCCAAGGCTTTTCTCAAGTGTCCTGGGGCTTGTGTGTGACATCGATTGACACTCGTGACACAGATATATAGCCTTAGAAATAAAAAGGGGGAAAGTGGACCTCATAAAGTCATTGAAGTCAGCCAGGAGTGGTAGTGCACACCTGAAATCCCAGCACTAGGGAGGCTGAGGAAGGAGGATTGCTGTGAGTCTGAGCTGAGCCTGAGCTACGTTGGAGCTCAAAACCAAACCGAAACAAAAAGTTGCAGGAGGCAGTGCCCATTCTTAGAAGGATGAAATGGCTTAAAGGAGGACCATATGTTTTGCAGCATTACTACTGAAAAATGCACAGTTTACAGCTGCAAAAAAGAAAAGCTGAATTACTTATAGCATGTCTCCCGTTTTCTGGCTACTCTTATTTGTAGGAAGGGAAAAAAACCAACTTTCATGTGCTCAAAGTATTACAGTGGGACCACTTAATTTAAGTGTCTCTAGGCCTTCTTCCTTACATATTTCTTTTGTTTCTTAAAAGTCCTGGAAGGCTGCTGTATTGAACAATAAAAGGTGGCCCCATTGAATTAATCGTTTCAAACTGCTAACAAAACGAGACGTGTGAACATAGTTCTCATTTATAAAGAGAAAACAGGGACCTGTGCATCTGGATTTATGGACACAATTTAGCAACCCTGTCCGAGTCATCCAGGCTCTGTAGTTATAAAGTAAGTATTTTTAGAAGTTTCTGAGCTGTGCAGTTTAAAATCTCAGCCCTGTAAGGAGGGAGAGCCATCTTTTGCCAACCTCTGTTGTGGCCTGGTATCCGTCCTCTGTCCCTTTTACATGCCTGTGCAAGGCTGTGTATGGGGGTCCAGAGTGGGAGACAGCAGGTGCCTGTCCTGGGCCTGTGGCTGGCAGGGTCCACACACGCTTCCGCTTTCATAGTCACTGGCAGGTCAGTGTGCTGCATACGGATGCTTCTGAGAAATGTTCAGGTCCACACAGCAGCTAGCAGACAGCATGGCCCATTTTGCTCCGGTAAACACAGAGCTTGCTTCTGCTTTGGGAATGTGCTGAGCACCGGGTCCCCATGAGTCCTTCATGATGAATACTCCTGTCACAGCCTCCAAGATCTCTCCCTGGTGGGATGTTGCTGTGCAAAAATGTTAAACATTTTTCTCCATCCACTGCAGGAAACTCATCCTCTGTTTACTTAAGGAAGTTTTATCATGTCTCTCATTCGGTTGCTGTTTCCTGCATTTCAGATACACTACTGTCTATACCACTGTACCCACCGTAATAACATTTTGCTGACTATCTTTCTGATTCCCACTATTTGTTGGCTGCTAGGTGCTATGAATGCAGAGCCCACTTCAAATTGCTTTCTGGAACTATTAATTCAATAGAAACGCTTAATTCATGATGTCATCTAGACCCCTCCCCTTACTGCTTTCCCACAGGCATAGCTGGAAACCGGAATTTTCCACAAATGCTGTAGTATATGTGCATATGTTAATTTCAAGGGGTTGGTTTCACTTCATCAGGATTTTAGCTGAAGGTTAATGCAGTTAAGTAAGATTAATCTTTTCGTGTTGGTTTTTGTCCTTAGATGGTAAACGCCATTGTTCAAACAGTGATGCTTCAAATGTCACTTGAGAGCACTCTCTTCAAGCTGTGGGCTCATATTTATTCTTGTTTTGTCATACAGTTCAGTTGACTTTAGAGTACCCCTTCTGTTTTCCAGTATGGTAATTATTTATGGAAATTGGGGATAGCGCCCCCTGAGTTCAAATGGAGCTGTGGGAGGGCTGTGCTTTTCTGTGTGTATGGCTCCAGATCCAGCTGTGTTTAGGAACTGTCATTCAGTCTGTGCTGTAGAAGTTTGCTTTTTTCATCCCCACATAGCCCATCTTGCCATGTTAACCTTTTCTCCAGAGCTGAATCAGACAATGGCTGTGTTGATCATCTACGCGAAACAGTGGGAGAAGTCTAATGATCCTTTATGAGTCACTGGAAATGATTTTCTAAAGATGCCTCTGTGGAAGGCAGCGAGGCAAACTGAAAATACTCAGTGGTTGTATAAAACAAACTACTGCTAAAGCTAGGGGACCTTAGCCTCCTTGGCTCTTTGGCTTTGGTAAGGTCCCTGTCACTGGTGTTGATATTGATGAGAAAATTAATAGGAAAAAGCACTTTGGAACCTAAGGCAGAACTGAGCTTTCCTCTTGTTTTCTCCTTTTCCGTGCAGGGGAGAGACCATGCTAACGCAGGGACTGTCCAGACAGTGCCCCTCAGAAAGGGAACCTAGAGACACACTCCGGCCCCTCTGGGTGCCCCGCGATGGCCATTGGCAGTGTCCTCACAGATGTCCCGGCAGCCTCCCAGCAGTGACCGTGACCACGTCCAGGAGGAAGAACTGCAGGTCTCCTGGCCTGACGCCTCAGACCGCCAAGCTGCTGCCCCGGAGCAGAGACTGAGGGAGATGCCTCTCCTGACTAGACGTTTAGAACAGCGACAGCGCTCTGCCTAGGATTCCCTGTAGATCTCATACACGCATAATATGCGCTCTGCAAGCATAGCCTGTGTTTTCTTATCATAAGCAGTGGTACTGGGAGGCACAGTAGGAGCTCAAGGCGTCTGTGTTATTCAAGACAAATTTGAGACACTGGAACAAAGATACTTGTGTGTGTTGGATGGAGTGGAGAAGCTAAGCACTGTAGGAGGAGCTCCTGGGCTCAGAAGGACTGCCGTGCTGGATGTCAGGACAGTGATGGATCTGAGGTTGATGAAGTATTAGTACTACTGCCTCTCCTTGTCTTAGTGGGGTTTTAAAATAATAAAGAGAGGAAGGAGGCGGCAGTCAGGTGCTGCGGGGGAAATCAGAAGTGGAATGGGGCAACGACGAGATCTAATCAGTCACAGGTTGGACCGTATCACCCTTGGGGCCATTGCGTTTCCCATGTGCTTGCCCTGCGGCCCCCCCCCCCCCCCCCCCCCCCCCCCCCCCCGCTGAGTCTGGCGGAGGAAACATGTCTATGGGAAAGTGTATTTTCTGCTTTGGAAAAGAGAGCTAGTTGAACACTAAGAAAAGCAGGCTTCTTTGTTTATTCTCAGGACCTTTTTGTAACAGGGCTACATTCTGCAAACTGCTCACAGAAGAAGACTCTGTGTCTTAACAAATTACTTAGCCACTGAATCCTCCCAATTGGGGCCTGTTTCGTTAATGTCAGAAGAATCCCTGAGTAGATTTGGGGGCCCTAAATTACTAGGGTACTAATGCTCTGGAACCTTCTGCTCTCCACCTCCCCTGCCCATTCCTCCCCTGCACCACCCCAGCAAGTAGATGTTTTTTTGCCTTGGGCCCAGTGACTGCCCCAGGATGAATACCTTTGTTGAGTGAGGGGGTCACCAGGCTCCTGGGTAGGGGGTGGCTTTATATACCTCTTCCTCAGTAATGCAAATGCAAGTTTTGGTGGTGGGGGTTTAGGCCCATAACAAAGGATCTTAAACCATGCAGTGTACGCAATTTAAATTGTATTCTACAGATATAAATATTTTCTTTTCCTATTGCCGTGACACTATGTGTGATGGTAATATTTCTGAGAGTTTCAGAGTTTTGCACATATGATTTTATGCATTATCAGAAGTTACTGCTGCCTTGAATGAAAATGTTCTGTGAAATTTTTTGCAAAAGCTTTACTAGGTTTTTTTTTAATTGTGAAATTTTATAAAGGCAGGAAATGATTAAAATGAGCATGCTAAATATATTTTTCAAAAAAGCAATACTTTTACATGTACAGAAATTATCCTAACCTTTAATACTGGTGAGAGCGACAGTTTACTTAAAACAGTAATGGATTAGTGCAGTTTTTGTAGAAAATGGGCTTCTGATACAAAGACTTGTTTAAACACCAACACACAAACCCTGAAGTGTGGTTTTCCTGTTCTAATGATTTGTTGGATTATTATATTATTATTATTATTATATTATTATTGTTATTGTTAGTTAATGTTTGTTCCGAATTCTACTTGTTACTGAGTTTAAATTACTTGACAGTTCAGGTGACTGCCACACTTGCAAACAATGCAATGTAACTGGCTAGCTTATATATATATATAATATATATATATATATGTGTGTGTGTGTGTGTGCGTGTGTGCGTGTGTGCGTGTATGTATGTGTGTGTGTATATATTATTTTTTTTTTTTACTTATTTTTCCTGTTATTCTTACACCAGATATGTATGAGAATGATCTGTTGTGTTGGTGTGTTTGGGAATGTCTGCACAGATACTGTTAAGTAACTGTCATGGGTTGTTCTGTGAGGTTATTTGAGCAAAGTTATAGAGACACATTCCTCTGTCCACCGAAGAAATCAGAACACCCTTCCATTGATTTATGTTTGATCATTCTGCTATTTTCCCCAAGGTGATCGTTTCTGCATTTTCTGGCTTTTGTTTCCTTGGCTGAAAGTAAATGGTGACAGTTAGGAATGTGAAGGGACTAGTGATTCAGTCCTGTCTTGTTTCTCTGTGTTTTAGTTATTAAAAGAAATTCTGTTCCCAAAGTGACACCAAGGTGTCGTCTACATTTTTACTGTTTCAGAAGCCGCACGGAAAAGTGCAATTGGCATTTAGAGCTGGAAGTGTCTTTTCTTCCTGCAAATCTCCTTCCCAGTAGGTCTGGTCGGGAGAGAGGCGGGCACTGGGCGCAGCCTAGTGCCATCTGCGTCGCTTCCAGGAGAGCAGCCCTGAGGACGGTGGCGTGCTGACCCTGACGTACCTCCTCCCCGGTGCAGATGAGTTTTCAGAGGCGCACAGCCCCCGGGGGCCCAGGACCGTGACTTCAAGCCCTGCTGCGCGCCAGACTGGATGCGTGGCTCCTTTCTTCCACTGAGCATCAGTATTGTATTGGTTTGTTAATTTGTTTGTGTCAGTTCAACCGTAGTATTTAATATGATTTGTGTTTTCTTATTTATTTAGCCAATATGTTTTGATTCGCTTTTTTTTCAAATGATAATTTCTGCATGATACACTTCTGTAAGTCGCCTTCTGACTGTTACAGACTTTCTACTACCTCTACCAACCTGCTGTCTCCTTGTTTCCTAACAGGATTTTTACAGTGTTGCGTCTAATGTGATTTAGACAATAAAGGGTTTGGTTGTCTACACTGCAGTGCTCTTTGTGTCTCCCCTGCCCTTTACTCTGCTGCATCCTGGCTTGGCTCCTGCCTGGTCTAGCTTGGCCCCTTGTCTTCTCCTCACTGTCACCCTGTCTCCCAGGCCTCTCACATCTCTCCTCATTTTTGAATTTAAATAACACACAAATAATGAGCTTCTTAAAAATCTTCCAGGTTATTCACTTGTCCTTAGTTTGAAGAATGAACACTTAAACTCGCCCCAAAGCAGCTGTTCATTGTCTTCTCTGGGAACCCACCCAGGTAACCTGTGTGCATTTTTGCCTGGCTCCTAAAGTCTCACTCCTATCTTAGGCTGGCGCGTTGCACCTGTATGGGTACGATTGCACATTTCACGCCACGTGGCTTTTGCTTTTTTGGTTCCGAAAGTATCACGTGTCTGAAGAGGTTTTCCCATTATTTATTTATTTTTTTAAATCAAGGAAGACACTGGTTTTCTGAAAACAAGGAAATTCATCTGGGAGCTCCGTGCAGTCACACCGTAGATAAATGAGTACAGATTCTACGGTAGGCTGTCTGGATGCGTCTTCTGACTTGGCTGCCGTGCACCGGGGCCAGGAACTGCTCCACCGTCTCCGTAAGGCCCCGGCACATGCAGGTCTAACAGCGTTACACTCCCGTAGGATGCAGAGCTGGGCGCAGCAGCGGGGCAGGCTCCACCGCACTGGGTGGTGGCTCTGGCTGCTTCCCATTCTTTGTACCGGGAGATCGAGTATAGTTTTCGGGGCAGTGGGGTATCTTCCAGATCACAGGAAGTGGGGCATCCTCAACATTGCTTTGGAGGACAGCACCTGGATTCCCATGGCCAAAGACTCTCCCTGCACTCCGTGTTTAGAACGAGTCCACCTGGCCTTCTGAACACGTGCGGTTCAAACCCTTTCATAGACATGACTTCGTCAGCTTGACTCTATTTTTGCAATGTCTGAAGTAACATTTGTTGTTTTACTGCTTTTAACTTTGGTGACTTCTAATTGCAGAACACTTTATTCACTAAGCAGACAACAACAACAGCAATCACAGGTGAGGACTTCCAGCAATGAGCAGGTCCTTGTCTGCCGTGATCATGCAAATGCCAGAGCCCTAGGACAGGCCTGTGTGGAGTGACCCGGGTCTCCCTGCAAGGGAAATGTCCTTTCTTTATCAACTTTGCTAATATATACTTTGAGACAGTAAAATGCAAAAGACCATAGATTTTGTATTTCTTTTATAAAAATACAATTTATAACATATTTTGTACTCTTTATATTAGAATTTGTAATAGATTGATGTATTTAACTCTATTTCTGAAAAGTAATTCAATGTTTCAGTTGTGTGATAAAATATTTAGATATAAAACATTCATTCTATTGGAATTTGAAATAAATAAAAACATCTTGGAGTTCTTGAGATTTGTAAGACATTTTTCCCCTATTTCCAAGGTAGCTTGACTCATTTGACAGCTTCTCTGGATCTGTGGTTATTATAATTATTGTTGGCTGAACATCAACCGAAGTGTTAATGTTCTTTATTGTGTAAGCATCAAAGTTTTAAGATGATTCACAAGACAGTGCATCTAAGAAGATGCTGAATGGACAGGGTCTTTTTTTCCAGATCTTTTCTGAACTTTAGAACATCACCCTTTTTTCTTTTAATGGAGGGTGTTTTTCTCATTTCTTTCCCTAGCACACTTACTCCTCCGAGTATGCAGTGTCCTAAAGCTTGCACTGGGTTGTGCAGGACCGGATGGATATTAAGTGGATTCCTGGAATATCTGCACCTGTTTGCAGTGGCACCAGAAATTCGGAGATTTGGTGGGGCTGGGACTATGGTTTGCTGATTAGATCACCAAGACCAAATATGGAACCATCAGATGCATACCTACTCTAATTAAAAAAAAACTAAACAAACCCAGATTGTGTTTAAAGTTTGAAGATGTATTGTCTTTGGGCAGAAAAAAAAGGGACAAGGGACTTGCACACAGCTTTTGACATCTGCGAGAGCAGAAAATATAGGTCGCTACATACCGCAACCAGGGAACTCTGGGTTTATTCTGCTGTAATCTGGGAAGAATTGCTGTTTTGAAGTGAGATGAGGTGGGTGAGGTTTGGAACTTCGACTATTCAGAGCCAGCCTCCTCCTGGGCCTTGGGGGAATGGAGAGATAATGAAGGAACGTAAACCCCATTAAATCCTTAAAAGGCAGCTGACCCTTAGCTGACAAGCTTGAGATTTATAAGTCACCCTATTTCAAAGGTAGCTTGAATCATTCAACAGCTTATGGTGTGACTGAAGTGACCTGGCCCAGATACTGCCTGATGAGCGGAGTTCCCCAGTGCTTGTGGGCCAGCCGTTCATGGTCCTATTTTCTAGTTTAAACCCCAGTCCTAGAGTGTTCTTCAGGTTACAGTGCTCCTTCCTCCAGGAGAGCGCCTCAGTCTTTGTCGCCCTCCTGCTCTCCCTCTGAGAATGTGGTGTGCTGCCGTGAGTGGCTGGGCGCTCCTCGGCTCGTGGGACCCAGAGGCTGCGGGGTCCTGAGGTCTGTAGTCTGGGAGCCAGAGCCGATGTGTGATCCTTCTCTCACACGCCTGCACACATGTACAGTAACTGTAAAATGTTGAAATGCATCGAACTGTTGCTGACTTCACCTTCATTTCCCATTTGCATTCGGGAGAGGTACGTTCCCAATGTGCGTTACTAATATGTCCTCCAACTTTTTTTTTTTTTTTTTTGTGACAGGGTCTCCCTTTGTATGTAGTTCAGGCTGGCCCTGAGCTCATTATGTAACCCAGGCAAGCCTCCAACTCAGCAATCCTCCTGTCTCTGCCCCCCGAGTGCTGGGATTACAGGCATGAGCCACCAGGGCAGGCACTGTGGTATGTGGTATTGATGGCTGGTGGACGTGAGTCACCACGCCCAGCATTATATGTGGTTACCAGGATCGAACTCAGGACCTCGCACTTGCGAGGTAGGCGCCGGAACCACTGAGCTAAATCTCCGGCCCAAGAGATGGGGTTGTTTTTAAGCGGCAAATTTACTGCTCTCAGTTCTGGATGCTGGAGGATCCAAGATCAAGGCCCCTACACACTTGGTGTCTGGTGACTTCTTTGCCTCGTAAGGGGCCCTTCTCGTTGTGGTGCCCTCACGTGGTAGAAGGCGGAACAAGTCCTCTTGGCCTCTTCCTTAAGATCGTGCCTGAGGGCTCCGTCCTAGTGACGTGATCACCCAAGAACTCCACCTTTTGAGAACAACACACTGGTTTAGGTTTCAGCGTGAGAGTCTGAGGGGTGTACCAACATTCAGACGATGGCAATGCTCTTGCCTTTTTTCTCTGGTGCATTTTGGCACAGTGAGCTCTGATTTGGTTGCCAACAGTTGGTATGTTGAAGGGGCAAGAAGGGGCAGCCCGAGTGCTTCTGTATCCAGGTTGGCTACAGAGTCGTGGTCATGTCCCAAGCAACATCCCTCCTCACGCATTGCTGAGCTGTCTTTTCAGGCTGTGCTGTTTCCTTCTGAGCTTCCATACCCACAGTGCCTTGATGAGCTAGAATGTTTTCGGGACAGGGTGACTAAAGTGAAAGCTGCATTTAAGAGAGACTGGGAAAGGTCTGGTGAGACATCTAGAGCCCTGCTGTGAGCCTCAGGCTGATCTCCTTGGCAGACCCTTCCACACAAGCTGAGAAGATGGAGGGTGACTTGCCCTCAGCAGGAGTGAGGCCCTTGACCCTGCTTCCTGGTGGTTTTCAGGAATTAGAACGTTCCCTCAGAGAACCCTGAGAGTCTTGCCTTATCAAAGGATCTCTCAGGCTTTGTTCAGATCGGAGAAGTAAGTCACGGTGCTGAGCTCCAAGCCAGAGGTGCAGAACCACGGTAAGGATGTAAATGGGAGAGGAGTGGTGTCCACGTGGGGAGAGGACGTGCCAGTATGCCACCAGGGGCAGGTGACACCCACTTGACGCTTGTGGGAGGATTTGATCAAATGATTGAAGCAATTGCAGAGACTGAAAAGAAGAAATTGCCTCTGGTATCCAAGCTGGGCTGACTTGGAAATCTCTAAGGAGATCTCTATCCAAAACAGAAATACATGCATGAATTTCTGGGGGGCAAAGCATTGTGGGAAATAACTCACTGTACACTTTAGAGCTTTTGGAGTTGTCGAACCTGAGAGAGAAAAGGAGCTGTAAGTTATTGCTTGACAGCTGACTCAGAGCTAGGCTTCACGCAGCAAGGACAACCACGTGTCCATCAGGTGGCAACATGCCTACCAAGGGGAAGGTGGGCAGCGTGTAAGCGTTTGCATGTTTCTGAGCTCGTGTGTGTCTTAGTCGAGGCATAGTTGAAGGAAGCAGGGAAAAGCCAGAGGTGACGATGAAGTGGTTTGGGGTGAGGTGAACCTGAGCCACAGACCGTGGCTTCGGATGGGAAGGTCATGGGCCAGACCATGGGATATGGTAGCAGTCGCCTCGGTCTAGATCCAGCGGACACAACTCAGTCTTGAGAGATGCAGAGAGAGTGAGCAAAACAAGAAGCTGGTGCTTCAAAGGACATGCATAGCGGGGCTCTCTGATCCTTTCACCTGTTCAACTCATTCTGTCTGGACACCCTCCACGCTAGGCACGGTGAACTCTATTTCACGGGCTGAAAGCAGTCATGGAAGGGTGACTTACCCAGAGGACACAGCCAGAAGCCTGCGGAGACCTCGGAGATCTAGACCTTCCTTGCTTTACTCTTCCACAGCTGCAAACCTTAGCTTCCCGAGTGGTCTTGGATCATTTTTTTCCTTCTTTGTGCTGGCTTTTCAGAGTACCTCTTGCTTCACCGAATGTCCCTTGTTAAGCTCATTGAGAACCTCATCGTTGTTAAGTATAATGATTATTTTTGCTGTTGTCTTACATCGCGTTGTACCTTTCCCAATGGGGCATTATAAATGCCGGTACATTCTTCCTTCAGATTTAATGATTACCTTGTTTCTAGGTATAGTTTTTTTTTTTTTTGCTTTTTGAGACAGGGTCTTGCTTTGTAGTTCAGGCTGGCCCTGAGCTCACTATGGTGCCCAGGCAAGCCGCCGCGAACTCAGCAATCCTCCCGTCTCTGCCTCCCGAGTGCTGGGATTACAGGCGTGAGCCACCACGTCCGGCATTGTGGTATGCAGTTGATTGTTGGTGGGCGTGTCTCCACGCCCAGCATTATATGTGGTCACCGGGGATCGAACTCAGGTCCTTGCGCTTGCGAGGCAGGCGCCGGAACCACTGAGCTAACCCTCCGGCCCTCTAGGTATAGTTTTTACACTTTGTTGTTTGCGCTTGGTGTCCTACTTCGGGCAGTTCCCAGACATCACGGGGTTGCAGCTGTAGGGAGACACGTAGCGCGCGCCCCGGGAACATGGCGTCCCCTCGCTGCCGCTTCCACCTCAGTTTCTCTTGCTACTCCCCGGGGGGATGGGCATTGGTCTTTCTACCTGTCCCCGTATTTGCCACCATGGGGATTTTTCTGGAGCTTGTGCTAGATCATTTCATGCCCATGACTGAAATCTTTCAGTAATTCCCTTCAGAAAAATCCTGGATGTCCCCTGCAGTTTGGAATGCATCCTTGATTTGACCCTTGCAGCTACCGGAAGACACATGAGGCCGCATGATTCACGTCTCCTCCATGTGCCGTCTCCTGTGTGTGAACCATCTGCCTTTCCCCTCCAACAGTCCAGCCTGCGAGGCTCTTGGGAACCCGTGCCAGCCGCGTGCCCCCTTCATCTCTGTCTCGTGCCTCGCCTCCATGCTCCCCTGCATACGCATGCCCCGTCTGTGCATGTTCTGCTTCCGGAGCATCTGAAACGGACGAGCAAAGCCTGTCTGCTGCCTCCCACGGGGCTGAGCTGTTTCTAGCCCCGGGGCAGACGTGTTGCATTTCATTCTCCAGGGCTGCCTCGCCCGCTCTGTGGTGAAGCCCCGGGCATGTTTCCTCAGTGAACACAAGATGCACCGGTGTCCACTTACCCAGTGAGAATGACCATATCCATCTCCTGGGAAATGTTGTTATGGGCTCTATTTTGCAAATGTGCATGTGACACACAAGTACAGTTAAAGAATCGCTCCTGAGAAATGTTCAAGGCCTATAAAATGATCATTAAGAAACAACAGTCTCTAGATGGCAGCTCTCGACCCCTTTTTAAACAGTATTGCATTTATGAATCTGAAAGTTTCTATTCATTTATGAATCAAAGTTTCTAGGACATGCAAGAAATAAGTTGCTGTCATTTTCTTATTTGATAAGATTTTTTTTTTGGACTGACTGTAGCTGGAGTTTGTCTTGTAGTCACAAAAATAAAGGCTTCAGGTACACTAAGAAAATTGGCTAATGACAATGAGGGTTTTAAAAACTTATTGGTGGCTCTTGTGTAAGATTTTATATCGTCTTTGGGTTGGAGTCATCCTATAAAAGCCACCGGAACCACCCTGGATGCCTGGACTGTGGTTTTGGTGCCCCAGACCTGCCAGATGTACCTCTCCATGGCTGCCAGAAACCTGTAGATTCATAGTCTTTCACATGTCGTCCAGCTCTTTCTAGGGCCTGGAAGTGTTTTCAGCTACTCCAGGCTTCTCCTGGCTTTTCTGAAATGGAAGGAGCCATGAAAACAAACAAAAAAAGAAGGTTTTGACTCTGGATTTGGGGCAGTGAATTTTCCACAGACTGAAATAGAGCCAGGGAGGTTCCACAGAGTGGAAGGTGCAGGCGACCTGGCTCAGTGTCATGGGAGGCAGGCGGAGCAAAGGTTGTGCGGATGGGGGCTATGGCAGGGCAAGAGCGTCCAGAGACAGAAAGGCTCTCCTGAGGGCGGGTACTGGCTGCTCACGGGCCATGCCTGAGTGTGTGCCCCGAGCGGGTGGGTCAGGCATCCCTGTATAAGGCCGTCCTGCTCAGCAGACCCCACCGTGACCCAGCAAAGAGGGTGGCATGCGAGGGAGGGGATGAGCGGGCAACTTCAGCCAGCCACCATGTCCTGCTGATTTCCCGGAGAAGAAGTCCGGCTCCTGACCTGTCTCCATGGCCTCTTAGCCTGAAGTAAGTAGACACCTGCAGTTTATGAAAACACACACTGGGCAAGCTGGAAAGCACTTCTGTGCTGCTGACCTGGTGTGGGCTTTGCAGTCTGATGGTCCCTGTGGGCCCAGGTCACCTTGGGCTGGAGACCTTCTACTCCTTCTGCCCAGTCAGGCTCATTCTTAACATCCATTCCTAGGAACTCTGTGTCTTCTCGGCTTTCTGGAATCTGCGTTAGCCATGGCACAGGCAAATGTGTTGGTCATGTTATCTTTGACACTGCCTTCAGTGAGAGGAGCCCCTCCCAAAGAGTCATTAGTCAAGGCAGTGCCGTAAAGCCACATACTGGTTATCAGTACACAATTTGGTATTTGCAAGGGAATTGCCTTCAGTTCATCCTCAAATCAATATTACAGGACTTGAACTTTGGAGAACTCTTCAGCGACCACACTGTGGTCAAAGGGACCATGTGACACCCATATTCCTTTTTTTCCCTTCAGGTTTCTTTTAAAGCGGCTGTCATCCTGAAATTGCCCTCTTCCACCACTAGATGGTAGATGATGGTCATACATAAATGAACCCTCACTTCCAATTCGTCACTTAATTTTTGTCAGCAAAAACACCTCGAGCACCTGATGCACGCAGAAGGGGTGGCGTGACTGGCCTCGGAGCGCACGGTGTTGAGCCGGAGAGTGTCACAGGACCTGCAGAGGCTCCATGGAGACCCCGGGGAAGTAGGGATGCAGGGCCCGAGGAGGGGAGGCTGGAGTTGGGGTGGGACAGTCGAGGTCCTGTCTCTTGAGGTCCTTTCCTGTCCCGGGGTGTACTCGGCAGTCAGATGAGCACACATGGAAATTCAGAGCGAGCTCAGCGAAGTGAACAGAGATCACGGACAGAACAGAGGTCAAGCGCAGAGCTTAGCGCCGGCCTGGCCCCTGTGTGGCGCTGGGGTTTCCTCACCCCACACAGTGAGCACTGGTTACTGACGACGGGAGGCAGCGGATGGGAGGAGACACTCCCTCTGAGCACAGCAGAGGGACGCAGCGGGCGTGGCCGCGTGGATGGGGCGGGACGACACAGGACGACACTTTTCCTCCTGTGGGGAATGAAGTGTCCCTTCTCCACGAGCAGGACAGCAATGTCGCAGTCAGCTCAGGCTGCCCTAACTGGACACCGTGGATGGAGCAGCTTCCACAACAGTTGCTTCTCACCATTCTGGAGGTGCGGGATCCAGGCACCAGAGGGGTGAGTCCTCTGAGGCCCCTCCTTGGCTTGCGAATGCTCCTCCCCGCTGTGTCCTCACATGGCTACTCCTCCCGTGCGTCTGTCTCCTGTTCTCTTTTCCTTTTTTTCTTTTTTGCTTTTGAGACAGGGTCTCGCTTTGTAGTTCAGGCTGGCCCTGAGCTCACTATGGTGCCCAGGCAAGCCGCCGCGAACTCAGCAATCCTGCTGTCCCTGCCTCCCGAGTGCTGGGATGACAGGCGTGAGCCACCACGTCTGGCATTGTGGTATGCGGTGTTGATTGTTGGTGGGCGTGTCTCCACGCCCAGCCTTCTATGTGGTAACCGGGGATCGAACTCAGGACCTTGCGCTTGCGAGGCAGGCGCCGAACCACTGAGCTAACCCTCCGGCCCTGTTCTCTTTTGCTTATAGACACATCATCAAATCGCCCACGTCATGACCTCATTTAGACTCTTATTGTCATAGTAACTTTTCTTGCTGAGACAAAATTCCCAGTACCCAGAGTTAAAGGAGGCAAGACTTAGCTCACAGGTCTCAGTCAGTAATCAGCTGGCTCCAAAGCAGGATGTTATGGCAGAGAGTCACTGCTGAGGAGGAACTGTTCATGACAGACAAAAGGCAGATGGCACCTGCTAGCAAGCGACAAGCAACTTCTTTCTGTCCCTTTTTTCCTCTTCTATCTAGGTTACCTGGCCTAGGGTGATGCCAAACCAATCCATGGACCAATTTAGTAATCACACACCCTTCATCTCAACATCACATACTCTAGATCCAGGCGCCTCTGAAAAAGCCCCACATAAGGCTGTGTGAGGTTTTGGGGGGACATTTAGACGCGGGCCATACCAGATACCTCCTAAAAGGTCCTCTCTCCAGAAGCAATCACACCGGGCCCAGGGCTCCCGTGTATGACACGCTTTAACCCAGGACAGTGAGCGTCTCTCCGAGAGGTGGGGTGAATAATCCCAGGCAGGGCAGATGGGTTCCCCTGGCTCAGCCCCGGAGCCCTGGTCCTCCAGACCCAGGCTGTGAGCCTGTGGAATAAATGTGGATGAAGATACCAGGAGAGCCAGCCAGCGTCCCTCCACCGGGGGCACGGCGGTGTAGGTCTGGAGGCCAAGGAGAGGAAGGGGTGTCGGCGCTGCACGTCCACTTGTGTGTGGCTTCTTGGGCCACATAGCGCTGAATCTGTGGGACCCTGCAGCTCAGGTTTGGGGCCCACTGTTGCATCCTGGCTCTAAATGCCTGAACAGGAGCCTGGTGTCCTTGTTCATCTCATCTTGTCAGCGTGGTGCAAATAACTATGCTCCACCACGTCCGGCCTATCCGGGCAGCTCAGCTGACGACCTGGGTCCCCGGCTAGTGCAGACTCGGGCTAAGGAGGAGGTATGTCGCTCAGAATGGATTGAGTTGAGGCTGGAAGAAGCCTTGAACTTTATCCCAGTAATCCCGGGCCGCACATGGGAGCCCAAGGGTTTGGGGACTGTAGAATCCTCTCACCCTTTTAAATGCTAAGAGTAATGGGACGATTCTGGAGAACAGCTTGTGAAGAGGCAAATACAGGTAGATTAGATGTAAAAGGCACTTCTAGAATTTCCAGTGTAGGTATTTCTCTAGGTAATGACTTAATGGCATAGCTACAAATACAGTTCACTAACAATAGTGAAAAATATTTCTGGTCTGGGGAAAGACTCATATCTCTTATTTTGGTCATGGGAAGCATTGCCAAAGCCCAGTGTAAATGGTGTTTTTCCTGTTCTTGTAACAAGGACACAGTGTTCTCTGTGTCCCGGAAGTGGGTTTCTCACTGTGGTAAGTAAGGCATCTCCTGACAGCACCTGTGCTCTTCTGGGAGCCTCTGCTGGCCTTGCTCCCTCTCTTCCTTTGGGGGCCTCCCCTGACTGTTCATCTAAAATAGAGATGTCTCTTGTTATCTCTGCTCACCACCTGCCTCTCTAGTACTCACTGCCTTGATCAACACCCCAGCTCATTACCCAGAAGACCACATGTCTAGGTGGTGCCCAGCAGTGATCATAGATTCTTGATCCTGGGCCTACAGGCTCATAGGCTGGCTGGCTCTGCTGACATAAACTGGGCTGGAGGCTGGAATCATTCACATCGCAGGAGCCAGAAACCATCAGCAAGGTAGCTTTGCTGAGCTTGGCTGAGCTCTGTCACATTTTGGAAGGTTCGACTAGGACAAATGTTGCTTTAGGGATCTCGTTCTCCAGCATCCAGGCGGGGCCATTCTCATGGTGAAGACAGAGAAGCAAGTTAGAAAACAGGGAGAAACAAGACCAAGACTGGTGCCCAGTTACTTCCACATCATTCCGTTGGCCAGAGAAATTCACTAGGTCTGCCCAGACCCAAAAGGGTGGAAAAGTAGATCTTACCTTCGGCTGAGAGGGACTGTGAGTCTCCACCACAGAACATATGTTAAAGACAAAACCAGAAGTATACAACATAGAAGTGTGCCACAGAACAACAGAATGCAAGAAGGATCCTTAGCTAAACATTAAAGTACAGGAAAGGCTTGTAAGGGAAGTTCATATATGCCTGTATGTCTCCTAAAGGAAATTTATAATGTGAAAGATGAACTCCTAGAGCAATTTGTGAATAAAATCAGGATGGCTAAATGACACTAAAATCTTCTCCTTCCGGTGTATATGAAGACTGTTGTGCCAAGAGCCATGGATCTACTTGGGCGATACTGATCTGAGTTTCTATGATTGCTTCACTTTTCATGCTGGATTTTATTTGTACAGGGTCTGGGTGCTTCAGCCTCAGCTTCTGAGGACTGAACGCTTTGACATACTCTAAGTTAAACTCAGTGTTGAGGGCTCTTGGGGCTCAGTGGTAAGGCCTGCTTCTGAGAGGAGCAGGCTTCTTGGTAAAGTACATTTGTCTTCCATCTCTTTCTGAATTCTCTCCTGAATCAGCATATACTTTTGACATGGGATTTTGCCCGGGCAGGGCAGAAGTTCTAATGATACCACTGTCATCATCATTGTCACTAGCACCATCAGCACACCATGATTACCATGACATCACCACTGTCACCATCATCACCAATGCCACCCCCTGTCCATCATCACCGTGATTACTGTCACCATCATCATCACCATCATTATCCCCATTTTCTCTACCTTTGCTGTTTGTTCATTTCAACCCATCATATCTATTACTGTAACCATCACACTCTCCAACACATCATTACCCTCCTCCTCATTACTATTATCTTTAATGTAAATTATATGCTAAAATTAACTGGAAGCATTAACCAGAAGATTTAGAAAGAAGTAAGATGGAAAACAAAAATTCATGGCTGATGCCAGAAATGTGTGTTGTTTTAATGAGAACAAAAAAGAGATGAGAAAGGGGAGGCAAAGTTGTGGTAGGTGGTGATGCTTTTGTAGGAATAAAGAGGAAAAAATAAGGCTAGTGATAGGTTCGAATATAGAGCTGCCAGGAAACGATCAATGCAAAGAGAGGTCAAGGCAAACCTTGAGGGATGAGGCCAGTGTGGTTTTGAAGAAGCCGCAGCCCCTGGTTGCTGGGGGTGGGGCAGAGCTCTGGGCAGGTTAGTAAAATTCAGAGGACTGGACTCACGCAGCGCACACCGCAGCGCCAGACGCCTCTGTGTCTGCAGTAACCAGACTAAGGAGTCCCCTCCCTACATGGTGGCTCGGAGAACCAGAATTTTGGTTTCCACTATTAATAGAAGGGATTTAGCAGCCACTGTAAATCAGTTATATAGTTTTCCAGGAACCCTTTTGGAAGAGAAGTTGTCATTGGGGATTTCCAGATTGTTACTACTTTAAAATGTTACTACTTTAAAAAATGGAGGAGCTTCTGTTATAAGACTGCCAAGGAGAAAAAAATGGTGAACTCATTTCAGAACTGTTGGGATGACCTTACAGTGTCACTGAAATATTTTCCTTAACATAATTGCAAAGCAAAGAAATGATTATAATGTGATATCTGGAATCAATAAGTCTTTATTATTTTTAGATGTCTTCTAAATTATATGTCCATGAACGGATTTGTTGGAAAATATTTCCTAAGGGCAGGGCCAAATTTTATGGCCTTGATACCTTGTACCGTGATTGGCATTTTGATGAAGGGTGGGAGGGAAAGGAAGAAATTGTGCCCATGGCTCCAAGATGTTGGCCATTCACTCTGATGTCCTCTCCTGAGTCAGTTCTATCTGAAGTCAGGAAACAACGAGCAGATGAATGCTCTGGGGATGGCAGTTGAGGGACTGGGGAAACTGAGGAAGTACGAAGAAACAGACAGATGTCGCTCTAGTTCGGAAGAGGTTGAGGTAGTAGGTTCACACAGCTTGGCTCGTTTACTCCAACGGTTTTCCGGAAGACATCCTTAAAGAGATGAGCTAAGAACTCCTGGAAGAGGCAGCCCTGGTACAAGGCCACTGGGCCCTCCTGTGTCTTCTCAGGCCAGGGCTCACGCATCACTGGCATCTTCTACATGTCTGCTGAATAAATAAAGCATATTGGAAAAAATATTGGGAATCAGAATGCATTTTCCCATTTGAGAGTTCTGAAAAAAATCATAAATAAAAAAATTAAGGCAGAGTTTATGAATCTGGCAAGCTATTATCCTTGCAGAAAGATGAAAAAAATGCACTTTGGATGTTACCGCGAAGAAGAAGATCTCTTTGGAAGTTATTTATTTGTTCATTCAAAACATATTTAATGAGTACGTACACAAATAAATTTACAACAAGTTGACAATGAAAAGAAATGGGAGTCCTGATTCAGCTGTTGGGGAAGGGGATCCAAGAATTCTTAGTAGAAGTAATGCCACCGAGACACGAGACGGGCAGAGTTTGCCAGGGGAAGGGCTGGAAGGAGAGCTTTTTGAAAGGAGGCACTTGGCTGAGTGGAGGCAATGGGAGCGGAGCGAGCGTCAGAGTGATTCCAAATGGGCCAGCAGAGCTGTACAGTAACCCGAAGGGTGGACCTATGGGATACATTTGGGCTGGGGCTTTTGTTTTAATGCCGAGTAAAAACATGAGTCACTCTGTGTGTGTGTGTGTTTTAAAGCAGGTTTGACATTACCTGGGAATATATGCAGGGCTTGGCCATATGCAGCCCATACCAGAAAGGTATGCCTTCAGTAGTAATGAGTTAAAGTCCAACTGTTATTTGTTTTCAAGCCAGTAGCCTTAGCATCCGATAACTTCTGGTCTGCACCTGTTTTAATTCTCTGACGAGACATAACAGAGGAAGCCAAGCTCCTGGCCAGATCTGCCGCTCCAAACTGTTAGGTTGATCTGACCCATGCGTGACCCTTACCGACTTAAAAATCTCTCTGTTCCAGCTCTACTGCGTCAGCCTGCTTCCAGACTGATGGAACAAAATTTGTGACCAAAACATCTTAGATGGGATAAAGGTTTAACTTAGCTCACAGTTTCAGAGGTTTTGGTTCATGGTTTGCTGGCTCCAAGGGAGAAATGTTGTGGTGTAAGAGCGTGGCAGAAGTCTGCCCATTTCACGACAGCCAGGAAACAGAGCATAGAGTAAGAAGGGGGGTCAGGGACCAGAAAGACTCTCTGTGGCCATGTTCTCACTCAGACACGCCCATAAGGTTGCTCTGTTAATCTTGTATATCTGGGTCAATCAAGTTTTACCATCACAGATTTATTATCCCTTGTCACTTTGACACCCAAAAATATTTCCTTAATTTAAACTTAATTTCTAGAAACAGAAGATTATAGTTCCACTTAATATGTTAGAACTACCTGTATCCAACCACAACCACACTGATCCCTTCCCCAAAGTCTCAGTCATTCCAGCATTGCTCAAAAGTCCATGTTGAAAGTCTTCTTAGAGATTCAAGGCAAACCTGTAGCCATGAATTCCTGTAAAGTTCCAGAAGCAAGTTATATACTCCCAAGATATAATGGTGTAAAAGGAGGAGTAGGGGAATAGAAAGGAATTAGGCTAAAGCAAGATGGAAATCCAGCAGGGGAAACATTAAGTCCTATAGCTTTAGTTCTGGCATCCATGACCCGTGGTAGTGAGATGGGAATTCCAGAAGGCTTGCATGGCCTCACCCCTGTGACTTTTCTGGTGGCAGCCCACCCATATGACTTCTGAGGCTGGCTCCAATTGCTATCTGCAGCTTTTCTTGGTAGACATTCCATGTTTCTCACAGCTCCAACGTCCTAGGGTCCCCACTGCAGCTTTAGCCCCACTCCTTTAGCTTTATACATTGCCCCTCAGGGACTCCTGGCAGGGACTGTTGTCCTGGATATAATGCCAACCTTCAAGCTTTCCTTTGAAATCTGGTAGAAGTCACCATGACCATATATATATATCTAGATATCTATAGATATCTATAGATATCTAGATATATATCTATAGATATCTATAGATATCTATATCTAGATATACTATATCTAGATATCTATAGATATCTATAGATATATATATCTTGCATTCTGTATGCCTGTAAAATCAGCATCATATGGACAATGCCACTGTTTGCTGCCAACTCAAGCAGAAGCCAGGCCTACTTGGACCATGGTTATAGCAGTGTTTGAGTTCTTGGATGGCTGAGCAAATGAAAGCACTTCTCTTGGTAGCTCAGAGTGAGTACGGTATCCTGGGGCTCTATTCTCAAAGGAGTCTTTCTGAGGACTCTACACTTTTACACCCTTGAGCCTACAATGAGTGGGGTCTTTATTTCTGAGATGATCTAAAGGAAAATCTTCTCTGGTATTAATTTTCAGTATTAGTTCAATTTCTCTAGCTGGGGCAAAATACCTGACACACAACTTAAAGGAGAAAAGGATGAATTTGGCTCAAGTTTCCAGGGGTTCACTCCATGCTTAGCTGGCTTCAAAGCAGAAACATCCTGATAGAAGGATATGGAGGAGGAAAGTTGCTCACACCAATGCGGATAGGAAATAGAGCATAGGGGTAGAACCAGAGAGTGAGGAATTGCCCAAGGACCAGATAGTCCCCAAGGTCATGCCCCTACACACACCTGCAAGTGTCCTTTACAATATCCTAAGTGTCTCTTAAGCCAATCAAATTGACATTCAAGATTAGCTACTACATCTGTAACCTTCTAATCCAAACTTTGGCCTAAACAAGCTACTTTCTTCCTGGCTGCTGGCAACTTTGTTTGCTCATCCAAAAGGAATCTTAGCTGATGGGAGCTCCCTGCTTCCAGTCCCTAGATGGCACAATACAGCTCTAAAGTGAGGAAGGAAAGAACTCAGAAAGTTCCTGGTGTCCTAAAGTCTCACAGGTCCCACAGCAGAGGAGACTCAGTAAAGAAGGGCGACATGCTGTCTCCACATGGTGCCTGTAACAGGACAGGTTCATATCTGCCTGCACTGTTTAATCTTTGTCCGTCTCCACTTCTCCCCACGTCAGTGTTTGCACGAGGGGACACCTCATATACAGAGAAGTAAGCACAGGACTCCATGTATAACAGTAGTGACTGAAGCTATAGGGTAGTATGGTGACTCTATGTGTCTCCTTATCAGACATTTACCCAAACACAATCACAATGGTCACAAGCTTAGATTAGCAATTCCTATAAGCTTTCTGTATCCTGCAGCCCTTGTAATGTCTTTCCTATTAAAACTGTGCCTGCTCTCTACATACTTTCAGAAGTTGCCCGTTTTTTTTTTTTTTTTGTTAAGATGAAAATGATCTGGGGCCATATTTGTAGGAGTAGATTACTGGTGTGAAGTAGAAGCCACACGGGTTCTTCAGGGTGGTCTAGGGAGGGCTCTCTGACACCGTGGGAGGAGGACGGTGAGGAAAGGGCCACCCTTGTTTGGTGGCATCTACAGCCAGATTTGGCATCTGACCGCCGGTGGGGAGAAGCTGAGTCAGGAAACCAGCTCGTCCATTGAACCTTCATCCCAACCCTTGTCTGCCATAAAAAGGCCTGAGAGAATTTCAGTATGTAGAAAGTGATACTGTATTCATCCTGCATTCAAGGAACTACTTGATTCACTATAAGTGAAGGCAATGAAAGAGGCTCTCAGCACGCAGGGAAACGCCACCTAAGTGAGCTTCGTATCAGGTGTAAAGGGGCTGAACAGACAGCTCTGAGCTAGAGCCTGGTCATGACAGAACATGAAGGGTTGACCCTCTGTATTTAACCATGTGTGCTATCTCCCAGCGCCTTCATTTTCCCAGCAAAATCCTCTTGCCAGGGACAGCCTAATTATGCATTTGTGCAACCACAGGCTCCTCCCACATCCATGTTTATTTTAAGGACACATCGCTGCTGTCCCACCCTGTCTAATGACTTACTACCATCTGGGAAGGCTCTGCTCATCTTCGATTTAGTAGCACTATCCTTTTAAATGAATTGGTAGGAAACAAAAATCAATGGGTAGCATATTATGTGTCCTGCATTTCCAGCTAATGATGAACTATTGAATCCTTGGAGTGTGGCTCCCAAAGTCAAACTCCCTGCTCCGTCGTCGATGTGCAGGATTTCAGGGTTTTCCATTTTTCTCAGACACAGAGAAGGAAGCTGTGACCAGTGCTTGGTCTCACACAGGGACTGGAGGCTGAAGGTGGGAACCCGTGTGTGGAACAGTAGCTGCGTGTCTGCGTGGTGCCGCCTGTCCTGTGTGTGGCCTCCTTCCCCTTTCTTCCCTGCCTCTTCCCACCATGCTCTCCTTTCCTTCCGTTCTTCCTCGGCCCCTTCCTCCTTTCCCCTCTCTTTCCTCTTCTGTTAGCCCCCCTCCCTTTTCTCCTCTTTCCCCCCTTTTCCCCCTCTGCCTCCTGCTCCCTTTGCTCCTCCCCTTCCTTCTTCTCTGTCTCCTATTTTTCTTCAGTTTATACTAGTACCAGGTATTTCTTCTAGTGTCACTATTTTTTTTTTTTTTTGAGACGGGGTCTCGCTTTGTAGTTCAGGCTGGCCCTGAGCTCACTATGGAGCCCAGGGAAGCCTGGAACTCAGCAATCCTCCTGTCTCTGCCTCCTGAGTGCTGGTACGACAGGCGTGACCCACCACACCCGGCCAGTGTCACTATTTTTTATTTCAAGTATCTTCCCTCTAGAAATATATTTATTTTTTAAAAACTAGAAAAAACCAGATAAGCAAAAAGATAAAATGAGTCTGAAATCTCATACTGAAGAGATAACCACTGTTAGTATTTTGGTAAATATCATTTCAAATAGTTTCTTATATGTGGCACATGGTATGATCTGTCATATCCCATGATATGCTGTATACCCGCAAACGAGGTGATATTTGGCATACTGTTTTATGATGTTTTATTTGCTATAAGAACATCTTCTGTGCTAATAAAGATTATTTTTAGGGATGCAAAGCAATTCATTTTGTGGGTACATTATTTACTTAACCAGTTCTGCCTTGATGGGACTATAGATTATTTCTATTTACAAAATCTTAACCCAAAGTTTTGATGAGCGTTTTGCATTCATTCTCTCTGTGCATAGAATGGGTTCCTTCCCTGGCAAGTGTGCACCCTGGGGTTGAGACAGCTGCGCTTTCGGGAGCTGCCGGTCTTGAAGTCTTGCTGGTGACCCACAGTGGATCTGGTTAATCAGTGCCCCAGTAGCTTTTCCTGTACCTGGGGGGGGGGGTTCAGTATCTCCCCACCTTCTTTTTTTTTTGCTTTTTGAGACAGGGTCTCGCTTTGTAGTTCAGGCTGGCCCTGAGCTCACTATGGAGCCCAGGGAAGCCTGGAACTCAGCAATCCTCCTGTCTCTGTCTCCCGAGTGCTGGGATTACAGGCGTGAGCCACCACGCCCGGCATTGTGGTATGCGGTGTTGATTGTTGGTAGGCGTGTCTCCACGCCCAGCATTTTATGTGGTTACCGGGGATCGAACTCAGGACCTTGCGCTTGCGAGGCAGGCGCCGGAACCACTGAGCTAACCCTCCGGCCCATCTCCCCACCTTCTTTTAAAGCAGGCTCCTTCCTTTTAATGTACATTGACTACTCACTTATTTTCAATTTTTCCTTCTGGTTTGGGCCAAATGTCTCATTTCTGGTTAGAAGCAAGAAAGGAGGCAAAGCCAGTTTCTGTATTCAGAGACCATGAATGAGTCCCTGCCAGTAAGCTGAGAGTTTACTCTCTCCCTCTCATCCCCACGACCTTGACCTTCATTCTGAGATTCTGCATCTTCCTTTGCAACCAGAATGATGTGCAGTGTTTCTGAGTGAGAGGCTCTGTCCCAGAAATCTGAGTTAGGAAGTATTGTCCTGACCATGATTTTCTCCTCTTCCATCCTGTCCTTTGTGCTCAATTAGTTTATCCGTCAGTTCTTAAAAGTTTCCAGTATTTTTCTGCAGGTATTAATGAGAATGATACAGTAGACATTTGCTTCTACCCCATAATTTGTTTTGCTTTTTATGCAGTAGATTTCATTAAATAAAAAAAGGTTTATTTGTTTTGACAAGTTCATGTGCTACCATCTTATTGTGCCATGAACATGTCATAATATAAAATAGTCCCTGCAATTAGCTCAGTGGTACTATGACTTAAAAAATGGCTGCTTTATAATTTTTGACAATTTGAAACTCAACCAAGTGCTCTATCTAAACACCCTCATTTTTGAGATGGATTTTTTTTTTCCTTTGGTTTCGATGTAGCAGGAGCCAAGATAAACCAACCGTCTTTCACTGTTACCAGCAGCCATCTATGGAATAGCAGCTTTACCATGTTTGGATGTGGGGTGACTGCAGAGTGGATGGGGGAACAAGACAAGGATGGGCCCCTTCTGGTCCCTGAGTTCCTAATGCATTGCTATCTGTCCCGGCTTTAACATGTATGACATTCACGGGACATAACTCTGAAGTGGTATCTAGGCCTATACTTGGGTTTGATCAAAAGTATGTACTTACTTGTGTTTCTGATAATTTCTTTTAGAACAATAATTACCTTTTGTCCCTCCTGACATTTCTATGCCATTCTAAATTTGATTAGAATCATTTTAAGGTTATAGAATGAAATATCGCCAATGACATGTCTTCTTCCTTTTTTCTCTAATATTTCCCTCGTTTTGGAACCCATGCACATGATAACATACCACTTTGCCCACATAAAGGCGAGTGTGTTACAGCAAGGCAAATTCTTTTTGCTTTAAAACAAAACTGAAACATCTTACTTTGTTGGATTCCTAGGAGGCTTGTTTTCCATCTTTGCAATTGTTTAGTAAAAATAGAAACTATGTTATTGTCTGCACTTGGCAAAATGTCTTACTCACTTAACATGCTGTATAAATAATAACATTAATAACAGTGCAGCTGAACCATTTAATGTGTTCCCAGTTTTCTTCTCCACCAAGTCCAAAGCTGCTTTTCGTTCTCTCCTTTTCCCACCTCGCTTTTCTTTTCATGACATTTTAATGAGTTATTTTGTCTATCACTTATTGTTGTGTTCTTCATATGTACAACTTATTTATATCTACTAGCAACCTTTTAAAGATGTCTTTATTGTTGGTGCGTTGGGGATTTGGAGATGTAACTCTTGTCACTCTGGGCCTAGGAGAGATTAATTAACTTATTGGAGATTAAATAATTAAGAAGTGGCAGAAAGAGGATTTGAACTTGGGCTGTCTGAGCCCCTCACTGTCCAAAATCTCATGGTGCAAGGATCATCAGCATGGACCCTTTTGTCATTCTGTTATAGAGCTACTTGTCTTTAGTGCTGGGTGGTCACGTGTGACCACTTTAAGCACAAAAATTATTTTTTTCCCAAATACAATGCATTGTGAATGTGGAGCCCGATCACGAGCCTGCCGATGGACGCAGGCTTGACAAGGGCAAGGACACATCCATCTTGCCTCTGTGCTCTCAGTGTGCTCACAGTGCTGGGGTCATCTGTGGTCCACTTTCGGCTCCAGCACCCTGTGCCCAGCAGGGTGCATAGCTGGTGCTCACCTGAAAAGCTAAGAACGAGGGCACAAGAATAATGGGCTCCAGCCTTATCCTGGGCTCGGGCCTCCATGGAAAACCACTGGAAAACCATAAACCACTGAGCACTTGAAAAGCTGTTGGCTCCTACTGTCACCACATGTAGCCAGTTGACAACTTGATTAGTTCCACTTTGCATAGATCAGTCCAACTAAGAAGCTAGGCTTGCAATTTGAGTCTTTTGAAAAGCATTAAAACATTTTGAGCTTTGAGCTAAGTTCTAACTTCTAGTATCCTTTCAAAATTTGTTTGGTCAGGAATTGATTTCCTTTAGAGGAAACAACTGTAGATAAACTTTTGTGCAAGCCTGGATATGTCTTAGAGACTTTGTTCTAAGCTGCGGGTAAACAAAGGGACTTTGTGCTGTATCCACGTTGAGAGCATTTGAGGTGTACTCTAAAAGCACGCTAAAATACAAACTCTTGCACACAGCCTAGTGAGAAACTCTTCCCGCTGAGACTCTCTGCAGCATATTGGTGGTCTGGAAACAGCACATGAATTGCCCGGTGTCCTTTTCTCATCTTGCCCCTCTCCAAGGCCTTTCTGAGCCCATAGTACTTGTTATTGGCTTCATGGGGAAGGATGCCCTTCTGGAAGGAAAAGTGGCAGCTTTTACTAACATTATACTTTTTAGAAGCAGACAGGAAGGAGCACAGTGAGGTGGCCATTCCAGTGCTAAATCCTCATGAGTTCCAGGGCTCAGGCACAGGAGGCAGACATGACCTGGATTCTGCTGAAGCTGTTGGCATGTGAGTGAAACCTTATTTCCATGTCATGTGTGTGTGTGTGTGTGTGTGTATGTTGAGACTAGGAGTTTTTCAATTATTGAAATAATAAGTTACACAGAAGATCTACCATTTCAGTCCACATGGACTTAACCTTGGGTTGCTGTGGGCACTGACCAGAGGCATGTATTAGATGGATATGCAGAGATGAGCGACTTTTGGAGCCACGTGCCCAAAGCCTTTCGGAATGCATGGTTAGAGATTAAAAGGGCCTATAGGCCACAAGTCCCAGTAGGGCAAAACACACTGCCTTAAGCAATGAATGCTCTGGACTTCATTCTCCTCCTCCTCCTATTTATCCTTTAGACTGGTCCCAAGGCCAGGCATTATCCAATCTTTCCCCGTTCTTCCCCTGTTCCTTACTTACATGAGTTCCTATGCAGACACCCTTCGTTTTAGAGGTTCAGTTCAAGAATGCCTTTTGAGATTTTCTCACATGAAGGGTCTTGGTTAATGGCAGCCCCATCTGGGCTTTCTCAGGGTTTGAACTGGACATCGACTCTGCATACTTTATTTTGCCCTTTTTATTATGCCAAGTTCACGAACTATGACAGGTTGCATTTCAGCTTTGTGAGTCAGAACACAGGACATGGCTAGGGATCTCAGGGCCTGCTCTTGTTACTGGCACGTTGGTGGACAGTCAAGGTGGATGGATCCCGGGCCTCTTGCTCTCCAACAGCCCGGGGAAATGTCTGGATGAATAAAAGTCCCCGAGAAACTGTCTGGAGGACCCTTTGTGTGTTCTTGTGATTGGTGCATTCCTCCTGGAATTTTTGTTTTAAACTTTAAACTGAAATGTAGTACAAATGGAATGAGATATATCTACATTTATATAATCAAAATATTAATATAGACCAATCCCTTTCTCTATACCTCTATAATGATACCTAAATGTATACTTAAACCTACATAAGTACCGATATAGATCTAGAACATGTATGTTTCAGAATAAAGAAAGGGAGAAAGGAAATGACACAAATGTTCCACATGTACTTATGCACTTGAAAAAGAAGCTAAATTTTTTGGTTTTGGCTTATACTATATTCAGAAAATGATGACTGAATTTAGGAAATTAAAGGACTCTATTCATTAAAACAGTGGGTTTTGGACAATCACTAACAGGAGAGTGGCAGTGAGGAACCGAGGGGCTGGGCCCTTGTGTATCCCTACCTTGATGCAGGTGATAGACTAACAGAGTTCCAAGTCCAGTCTCAGGTAGATCAGATGGCCCTGCAGACCGCTGGAGAAGAGTTTGGTTTCTTCTTTGAACGTGTCCCAGCAGACCCCTCCCATTGTGCTAAATCATGTGAAAACAGGGGTCAGAAGACACTGGCTTATCTTCCTAGCATCCTGACCTTGTTAGTAACCACCTGACTTGTTCACCTCTTACCCATCCAGGTTCACCTACCAGAATAAAGCTTTTGACATCATAGTTCTCTTACTCTGTAGAAAGCTACAGATCAGACGTGAGCATGGAGAGAAAGAGGGGACCAGCACAAGAGTTGTGCGTCCATCTGCACACCGCAGAAGTACTGTAAAGATGAGTTAAAAAAAAACACTTGGAACACTCACCTCGATTTGGGGCACATGGGAGGAGCTAGGAGAGGTGACATCTGGTTACTATCATCTGAGTGGTGGGCTGTCAGCTCTGTGCTGTGCTGTGTCTGAAGTGCAGGATTCTCCTCGGTTCTCCAGGAGTCTCACCGTCTTGCTCTCTGGTAGTGATGTCATAGACTTTGACAGTTCCCCTTGTGTCGCGACCCTCGCCGATCCCGCAGAGAAAGAAGCAACACACAGAGCGCAAGCTTGATCTTTATTCTCCCCCCCACTTCCCGTCTTGGGTGCCTATATACATTCTCCTCTTGAGGCCCTCCCACCGCTGCTCTTCAGTTGACCAGGCAAGATCTGGCCTTCTAGACTCTCGTTCCAATGTGCCTCGGAGATACATTACAAGGAATGAAGGGCATTTTAGAGGGAACTCTGCCTGAACATAATGCTAAGATACAGCCATGATAGCCAGCAACAGATGTTCTTAAATTATTGTTGGAGATGACGTGTAATGCTCACCTTTTGTCTGATACCGTAGGCTGATGTGAGTCAGATCCCTGAGTTAGGCTGGGGTCAGGCTGAGCCTAAGAAGAGGATCTAGGATGGATTATCTTCTTTCACTCAGCCAAGGGCAGAATTTTCTCTTATTTTTATTGTACTTCTTTTGTATTTAATATACAAGAATTTGACAAAGTACTATAGTGTAATCATCTAATAATATCCATTTTACCCCATAAAATTATTATATCCAGTCTTAAAATGTTAAATATGTCACTATTAGAAGAGAGTAACATAAAACTCAGTTTATAATATTAAAGATCGTAACATGACACAATGTTATCAATCACTTTCCCTGGTAATATTAAACTTTCTTCATTTGTCTTTAATTTTGCATTTTGAGTGTAACACATTGAGATTAAAGCAGCAGGCTTTTGTTCCCAGACTCTTGGCAGTGAGTGGCATAGAAGTGAGATGTGCAGGGCTGACAAAATCATCACAGGAATCCCTCGTATTTAATAATGTCGGAAACCTGTGACCGAGATTTGAGATCCTGCATGTAACCAGTCTGGGGTCTGCACGGGTGACCCAATGCTTAAGAACCTTTGCCTCCGACCCCTTCAGGGTAGATGTAGACACTCGGGGAAAGGCTGGAATTAAACTGTGTTGCTCCAGAGAGATGCTAATCTTCCTCGTGGGTCTGGGTTTCGTTTTAGTGCTTTTCTTTCCTTAATTTTTTTAAAAAGTGATCTCTCTGAATTACTTTCAAGGAAGAATAACTTGTCAAACTTGAATTTATTTTTTTTATTTTTTAAATTGAATTCTTTTTTTTCATTATTCAGTAAACTTTATTGGTACATTATATACACAGCTCACAATCACACACAACATTGGGGAATTTATACCAATATGTGACACAGGTCAATTCTCATTTTTTATCCATGTCCCTACCACCCACCCCCTCCCCACCCCCTATATATACTCTTTTATTTTTTTCCAAATCATATTTATTCCTCTCCCTCATTACATTCCCACATCAATTTCCTTTTGGATATTTTTCTACAAGAACTATCATACATTCTAGAGTCCTTTGCATCTACATTGAAGTTATTTTTTTTTTAAATAAGCGTACCTTTACAGCCTAGCACAAATGACTGTCTCTCAGAGCCATTGCCTGGAAAATTTAAATGGCAAAAATATTTTTCTGTGAGTGTTGACAATGTCTTTTCCCACTGTGTTTCTTAAGAAAATGGAGGTATAAGAGTTATCTTCTTTGTTATAATAGGAAGGAGACTAGCTTTAAAAGACATCTTTGTGCTTGGGGATCAGTTGAAGATTTTCACAATGAAACCCTGAAAGTGTGTGATTTTAGTTTTTCTTTTTTTTTTTTTTCACAATGGGTTGCTATTAATTCTGCTGTGATGTATTACATGGCACTTCCTGGTTCTCCACATTGAACTTAGTAACGCAGCTTGCAGACTGAGTTGTCGCAGTCGCTGTACCGTTTACGAGGAGGAGCCCTGGCTTTCATCTGAGGAGCACTGGCTTTCATCTGAGGAGCACTGGCTTTCATCTGAGGAGCACTGGTTTCCACCCCCTTGGGATGGTGTGGGTCAGTTCATTACAGGCGCCCAACTATTAGATTCCATTGGCTTGTGTACCAACATGAGCACCAGGCAGGAAGGTCCTCTGTGTGTACTGTAATTTTATGTCAGAGTTTCTTCTCTTGCATCTTGAATATATTTATCTACCTGGAGCGGCATGCTATTAAGTGTATCTTTGAAAGTTTGATACCAATTTGCAGTTGTCTGAGAGGTTTCATGGCCCAAATCAGTGGTGTGAGAGATCCTTTGTGACAGCTCCTCCATCATTAATGAGACCCTCCGCTGCCCACAGAAAACTCAGTGTGGTCCCGCAGGGCCAGAACAGGACAGGCACCAGCTCCCCTGTTGTCATCAAGCTGGCTTGTCATGGGTTTTAGCAGAAAGGTTCCTTGATGCTGTCCATGAGCCCAGAGATGCAGGAAAGGCTCCGAGGCTCTGTTGTTCCTGCCTCACTGTCAGACATGGCAGAGAGGGGTGAAGAAAGGACTACCCTCCTTTGTGTCGGGCATCATGTCAGCTCTCTGTGTCTGTGAAGAGGGGGTTCACATTGCCTTCACGGAGGAACACGGAGATGACTCCACAGGGGGGACGGCCCTGGGCGTTTCTAGGGCTTGAAGTAGGTGACTTGGCAAGGTTTTAAGAGTTCGGACAATGTCGTGTATAGAACTTAACCAAAGACCGATCACTGGGTTGGGGACAAGGGCACGCCTTTATGAGAAGCCCTTCAGTGGAAGAGGCCTTGCTGGTACTCAGAAGGGGCCAAGCTGCTAGATGGGTGCTGAGGCCTGTCTCCACCTCTGCCATATTGTTTGCTCAAAGCAACTAGTCCAGACAATGAGGTAAAGGCTCGGCAGCTGCTTAGGCTCAGAAGTTAATTTGGGTATAAAAAATATAATTGTTGGGCCAGAGATTTAGCTCAGCGGTTCCAACGTCTGCCTCGCAAGTGCAAGGGCCTGAGTTCGATCATGGTAACCACATACAATGCTGGGCGTGGTGACTCACGCCCACCAGCAACCAATACCACATACCACAGTGCCAGGCGTGGTGGCTCACACCTGTAATCCCAGCACTCGGGAGGCAGAGGCAGGAGGATTGCTGAATTCGAGGCTTGCCTGGGCTACATAGTGAGCTCAGGGCCAGCCTGAGCTGCAAAGTGAGATCCTGTCTCAAAAAAAAAAAAAAAAAGAAAAGAAAAGAAAAGAAAAAAATATATATGCTATCATTATTTTCTTTCTGACTGAGCATTTTTAGTGAAAGAGAAAGAAGATGAATGTAGAGGAAAATGTACATTTGTGTACAGTAATGTAATTATTATCACTGTACTTCATTTGCTTAGCCAATATCCAAATGCATTCAGAATGAGAGGATGGTCTGTCTTCTGGCCAATTGTTTCACTCATGGTCTTATATAAATAAATGATGTTTATCTTTACTTAAATTTAAAAAATCAGCTTAGCACATGTTGATGGGTCAGTTCTTTCTTTCTTTATTTTAGTACTGGGGATTGAACTTGGGTCCTTGTGCTTGCCAGGGAGGTGCCAGAGCCACTGAGCTAAAGCACCAGACCAAGGTGGCAATTCTTAGTTAGGCAGCTCCCCCTCCCCCACAGGACTTGGGGCCAGCCTTTGATGGGGAATATTTTTTTAATTGAATTCTTTATTGGTACAATTTATATACATCTCACAATCATGTATAACATTGGGGAATTTGTATCAGTATATGACACAAGTTAATTCTCATTGATGGGGAATATTTTGAATAGGTGATAATGTATTAGTCTAAAATATGTCCGTATACATAGAATTTCCTTGCAGTCCACTGAGCCAAAAGCAATACCGAGCTTCTGCTAAATCATCTTAATGAGCTAAGGATTGTGTGTAGCTTTATTTTCTGAAATGACTATATTTGTATCTGTTTCTGAAACTGTCCAGGATCAGCCAAATAAATAAATAAATAAATAAATAAATAAATAAATAAATATATATATATATTTTTTTTGCAGTACTGGGGATTGAACTCGGGCCCTTGTGCATCCAAGGTCAGTGCGGTACCACTTGAGCTAAATCCCCAGCACCCAAATAAATATTTTTGTGGAAAAGAAGAATACATGTTTGTAAACCTCTACGGGACTTCTTTCTTCCTGGGACAACAAAGGAATGTCCAGGACAAAGCTCTATCAATGGAATTGACTTTGCTTTTGAGTGCTGTTCCCACCAGAGTCCTAACTGATGTGTGAAATCAATAACTCCTTCTCCTTTTGCACGGCAGAGCACAGGTACCTTTATCAAACCCATCTGCTGCAGAGTGGGCCGCTTGTCATTTGCAAGCAAAGTGACAAAAATTAAATTCTCTCAATGCAGGAGACAGTGTGAATGCATTCCAGGTCACCCTCGTCTTTGCAGCCAAAAGGAAAAGGGAACCAACGCCCTCGAGTCCCAGTGGCACAAAGGAACCTGGGCAGAGGCTGCTTATGGAACTGGCGTGGACAGTCTGGCCTCCATGCCCAGCTCTCCACTTATGTGTCATGTATCACGTGTCCCACCCACAGGCCCAGTGTTGGGCTCTGCAAATATCTGCTTCTTTTCTTTGTCCCTGTACACCTTTCTTTCCTTGTAGGCTTAAATGATCATGATGGAGGCAAACATGATAGAAATGGCAGCAAATGTTTGTTTTCTTTTCATCAGAATGTTAGCAGTTTGCTTTTAGGCATAACAGAGCAGAGTAACACGTCTCTGCGTGTGTTCTTTGACTCTATGTCACTGGACTTGCAGCTGTGGTCACATTTCACTCTCCCGGTCATGTTTAGTTCCTAAGGAGAGATATTGCTGGGAATGATATACTCATTCTCAGTGCTCTGACCTTTATTCATGGAATGATACAGGTTTCTCGGGTCTCCTTTCTCTTGGACAATACATTTGCTGCTTATCCTGGAAAGCCTGTTGGTTTTCTGGGAGGTTGTCCATGTGAGGTTATTTATTTATTTATTTTGGAGACAGGGTCTAGCTTTGTAGTTCAGGCTGGCCCTGAGCTCACTATGTAGCCCAGGCAAGCCTGGAACTCAGCAACCTCCTGCTTCTGCCTCCCGAGTGCGGGGGTTACAGGTGTGAGCACCACGCCTGGCACTGTGGAATGTGGTACTGATCGCTGGTGGGTGTGAGTCACCATGCCTGGTATTGCTGTATGTGGTTACCGGGGATCAAGCCTTGACCTTGCGCTTGCTAGGCAAGCTCGGGAACCACTGAGCTAAATCTCCAGCCCCATGTGAGGTGATTTATGAAAGCTCAGCTCTTGTTGTAGCAGCGGGCTGTGAGACTACAGGTGGCCGGTGAGAACAAGGTCTTGTTGGCTTGGTCTCGGTTGGCTCACTTGACCAGATGGCGGTTATTCTTTACCTGCGAATATTTTACTTTGGTAGATGCTATGACGCCCCATGCTAATGAAAGTGTGCAGTGGGGTGAAGAAGCCCAAGCAGTGGGTCATCCTTAGGCCATTTCCATTTGTTTTGGTAATGTGTATTTGTACCTCCTTATGTAGTAGGACCAATAAGACCACAGACCAGATAATTAAAATACAAGTCTGTTTTGAATGAGAAAAGAACTGGGCTTTTTTTCCCACTGTGCTTCCTTATTCAGACACGGTGTACTACGTTGCCTCCTCCTGGTCAAAGGCAGCATGGGTGTTCAGAAAAAGCTGATCCTCCAGCAGGCATCTGCTCTTCCTGTGGCACCATCAAGTTGAGAAGCCCGTTGTGAGGGCTGGTGGAGAGGGAGGAGAGACAGGCTTTAACCTCTTCACAGCCAAGAGTACAGGCTGTGGTCAGACTCCAGTGAAGAGTCCCTGTCCTCCACTGCTAGTCATCACCGGGCAAGTTAACTTTAGTCTGTATCAGGATCATGGATGAAAATAAAATTCCCACCACCGTGAAGTATTAATGATGAGTACTAAGTAGTGTGATGGATATCACTTAATGTAGCTGTGGTGTAGGCATCCAGGAAGGAATTAATAAAGGAGAGCTGTTACTTCTATTTGCAAACCAGCTTTCTGATTACAACAAATACACAGAAGTTTGCAAAAAGTCTCAGTGTTTCTTATATTTGTACTGAAGCGAAGGTTGCCTTTCACGATAATTTGTATTATTTCATGCTTACATTTCCGCTCAAGCTAACAACTTAGCATATTTTCCAAGACGGTAGAGGAAAAAAAGACTATTATTTTAATATTACCTTAACTAACAAGCAGCAGTGACAGTTTTTATGTTTTTTTGTGGAGTAAAGCATAATGTTATTTTGAACACAGTGCTACGCTTGATGCTTATCACTGGTTCGCAAGGCTCTGGGTGGACAATTTGTCAGAAAGATGGAAGAGTTTTTGAGAAAAAAGGAAGAGTGTTGCAAGATGGGAAGTAAGAAGAAATATCAGGAAGCAGGAGATGCAGTGAGGAATGCTCCAGAAAAGAAAGTGATAGGGTTACCACCGAACACGTCAGCTCTGTGTTTAAAAGGAGGTGTAGGTGGAACTGAGTAGTGGAATAGTCAGGCGTCAGGTGTATGTTTGATCTTCTAACATTTCCCACTTCTTACTAGTTTGGGTCCATTAGCGCTGGCATTTTTACATATAGAGAATAGATTCTTTCTTTAATGATTTGGGGTGATACACCTAGTTAAAAAGAGGAAATTAGAAAATACAGTTATTTCTTCTCTGTACCTTCTCAGCCAAATATACTTTAAATGATGCTTAAAGATTCCAGATGGGAAGTAGGTTATCTGAAAGGAAATCTTTTTTGAAACTTGATGTCACAGAAGCCATCCACATATTCAGTGTCACAGGAAAAAGACCATGTTTTGGAAAAAGATAACAATAATGCATCCATCTTTTCAAAGACCAGTGTAGCTCAGAGTATCAGATTAAGGGAGATTTGTGAACTCATTTTTTGAAAAAATACAGCAAGTTCCTTGGCCGTAGCGGCACAAGAATTCCAATAAGAGGGTGGTGGTCTATTTTCTGCCACATCTCTGCCATGGCTCATGGTATCTTTTCTAGGTTACATTTTATTCTTTAGAAATTACCTTGTAACTGTTAGTGGACAGAATCATTGAGCCAGTGCTTAACATGGAAGTATGGCCGTCTCCAGTGATCCGAGCCCTGAATCAGCAAGGTACAGCAGGACTCACTGCAGCACTCTCAGCCTATGGAATAATGTAATTTGGCGAATTAAGAAAAGGAGGCATGTACTGATCATGCAATGAAAACAAAAGAGGGTGTCTTATTATTGGAGATCAAAAAGTCTGTGATTGGTGGTCTCTTCCTATAAGGTGGTGATGTAATAATTCAATGATGTTATTAAAACTTCCAGTAAATTTTCATCATTTCAAATCCTACTGAGGCCATTAAATCAAGGCGGATTTGGACGTGAATATTTCTCTTATTCAGAAATGTATAAATGGGATCAGATGGTCAAGGTAGTTCAAGTAAGTGGCAACTATTAATTCTATTGAAAAGACCTTCCTCAATTGATGGTCCTGCCTGAAAGGATGGTCCATCTCCAAAGGGTTAACTGGCATCCTGCTAATGGAAATGCTATCATGAGACAGAGTGATATAGTTTAATGCACCCTGCTTTGAATTCAGAGTTCATGTATAGTCTAGACTAAAGGCCAAATGAATTTACAGCACTTCATGCCTTTTTGTGGAGAACCATTTTTACCAAAGTATATGTAAATAGGGCACTAATCAAAGGTTCTGGAATTCCAGATGCCATAGAAGGTTATGACCTGAAGCCCTGTTAATATGTGAGTGAGGGTATCCAGTGATGCCTTTTGAGTGACAGTGAACACGGGGTGTTTTGCATGAATAATAACCTCTAATAAATGACCCCTGCTTTTTTCTCTTCACACCAATGACAGTAATGAACAGGAGAGGGAAACATCCCACATATTCAGTGTTATTTACACCTAAACAGACTGAGTGCTGGCTTCCATTCAGGAAGGAGAGAAAAAAAGAATTTATTTCAGAAGATAATTTCTTCTTGCTCAGGTCTTGGCTTCCCAGTGAGATCCAAATGTAAAAGAAAGAAATATAGGTGTGTGTAAAAAGAAACATTTCTATTCCTAAAGCACTTACTTGGTTAGAGGTATGTGGACTCTCTGCAGACTGAACTTCTCCTGCTCTGGGCCCTTTACGACTCCCTCTTCAAGGGCTGACAGACTTTTAGTCACTTGGATTCCCCACCAATAGTGGGTCTCTCTCTCTCTGGGCTGCTTTCACACACACGAGGAGGGTCCATACTCTCTGTATTTTTATGTTCCTGTAATCTTGACTTAATGAGAAAATGAGCCATTCTATTTGAGTTTGATTGGTTAAAATTTGGCCAGTTCTTTCAGTTTGGTCACACAATGCTTAAAGCTACACAATTCTCATGGGCCATGATTATGTTCAAAAGTTTCTGAGGAAATGTATTGTTAGGTCTAAAGCTTTTTTTTACAAAACAGAAATCTCACTGCTACCAATTACATCTGTCTGGTGGAATGATTATTCTGATTTGAAATTTGGGGTGTTCACGAAGCCGTCCACTTATACCCCACCACTTACACTTCCCTTTTCTTCTGTGTGTCTATGCCTTCCTCAGCCAGGCCTTTTTGGGGCCGAGTACTGGGAGTTGATTCAGGGATGTTCTACCACTGAGCTATATCTCTAGAGGTTTTTATTTCTTATTTTGACACAGTGTCTTGCTAAAATGCCCAGGTTAGACTCGAACTTTCGATCTAAGCCTGCAGAGTGGCTGGGATTACAGGTGTGCTCTGCCAGTGCGCTTGAATGCCCTGTTGTGATTTTTTTTTTTTTTGAGACAGGGTCTCGCTTTGTAGTTCAGGCTGGCTCTGAGCTCACTATGTCGTCCAGGCAAGCCTCGAACTCAGCAATCCTCCTGTCTCTGCCTCCTGAGTGCTGGGATGACAGGCGTGAGCCACCACGCCAGGCACTGTGGTATGTGGTATTGATTGCTGGTGGGTGTGAGTCTCCATGCCCAGCATTGTATGTGGTTACCGGGGATCGAACTTGCACTTGCGAGGCAGGCACTGGAACCACTGAGCAAATCCTCTGGCCCCCTGTTCTGATGGTTTTATTTGTACTGTTTCTCATGCTCTTGTTCCCTTTGAGCTGATCTTTTGCTTGTTGAAATGTAACTGCTTGAAATTAAATGGTCTTCTTTTTATGTATTTGGGAAACCATCCTGAGTAGTCTTTGTTGCCTTAAACCATCCTTCAGGCACAGAATCTGTGATTCTATTTGAAAGAGAATATATTGAAGGTGGCAATGATGGGTGCTGTGGGTCCTGTCGCAATGAGCCTTCTGATTTCACCAGTTGGCTGGATCCTGAAGAAGGGGTGAAAAGAAGATATGAAAACATTAGGATTATTTTGGGTTTTACCTTCCAGGTCTTGGAGGCACTTACCTGAGCCCACTCGGCTTCAGTCTGGAAACCCCTATGGCCACCTGGCAGCATCATTCCTGCATCCGCCTGGAACGGCCTGGATTGAGCCTCTGAGCTCCTCCCCACTCAGCCTACACCAGCTCCCTTATCTGCCATTGAGATCTAATCCTTCTATAGCCCAATGAGAGCTTTCAGTTCTGTTGGATCAGTCTTGGCTCTTTTTTTTTTTTTTTTAAAGCAAAAGCATCATTCATAATATGACATCATCCTGCTTTGTGCAGTAATCTCCTCTGTCCTTTTGTGTGAAATTAGGGATCCATGTTTATGGATTCATTGCCATTCTCTCAAGATATCATCCCACTGGCTTGTTCTAGTATATTCTGGAAAAGGTCCTACTCATTTTCAAAAGTAGGATTTGTTTCAAAAACAAATCTTGCTATCTTTATAAAAACTCTGCCGTGGTGCTACGAGCTAGATCTGATTTCCAAATCCCAAGCATAATTCCGACATCAAGCCCAGGCAAATTACATAGATTATGGTTCTGAGGACCCATCCTGTTGTCTATATCCTCTACTGTGGCCAGACCTTTCCTAAAGAAAAGCGATCCTTACCTTCTCAGAACAAGAAAGATAATACAGCATCGTTAGTCCTATACACGTGTAGTTCTAGCTCATGTCTGTAACAGACTGTACCCAATCAGGCTGGGTTGGTTCATGTGTTACCATATAAGGGAGACAAAACTGTACAAAAAGCCAAACTCTGCCAAGCGCAGGCCTCAGCCTTTGGCTGTGAATCCGCTGAATCAGCACCAGTGTAGAGAATGGCTACTTCCTCCAAAGAGGCTCAGAGTTCTGTCTCTCTGTGTGAGACTCCTGCTATATTTTGAACACATTCAGGGGTCTGTGTCAGAACTAGTATGTTTCATTCCTATTTGTCTCTATGACTGACAGTGAAGGGTGGATCTTCTAGTGATTATGGGTCAATCATCCATCAGCAATCAGTGCCAGCACTGCTGGGTGGGGCAGGCTCAGTGATATTCTGGTGTCCTTGTAATTGGGGTATAACTGTGCTGCCAGATGCCACCAAAGTCAGATTTTCCTTCTCTCGTTCATTGTTCCATCTGCCGTGGGGAAGGACATCAGGCAGTACTGTGATTCGAGCCTCCTCTGATGTCCCTAAGGTTATGGGGGAGAGGAACAGTCATAAAATCACATGGTTGTCTACAGTGAGCTGAGAATTGAAAACCATGAGCCTTTTGTTCTCTTTACGTCTTCGGTGCAGTGAGCAGTGGCCACGGACTTCCATGGCATCGGTGCCCAGCCATGCGGTGCTCCTGGGTGATAGCAGAAGAGACCGATGCGGCTCCATCTTCGTGAGGCTATGCATTCCAGGTCCCACTTAGCCATCAGGTGGCTAAGTCCCAGGGCCAGGGAGCACAGCCACCTACAGCCCTTTCCCATTCACATGCTATCAGTGAGGGCACAGTGATTCTGTGAACAGGAGCCCTAAGCAGATGCTGTCCCACACAGGGACCGGGATGCGACTGAGCTTGTGGGAGGCTGAATGCAGACACAGGTTGGCTCCTGGGACACCAGAGCAGAGCTGGCCAGCCAGGTTTGCTGCAGCCAAGGAGCTACTGCCTCATTTTTGTCTCCAGGCCCACTGCTTCTCATCCATGGCTGCCGAGCAGGTCACCACCACAGCTGCTGTCTTTGGGACCACAGCATCCTAGCTGCCCTTGCGGGTGAAGAACTCTCAACTTCTCTGGCTCAAGAGTCATGCTGACCTACAGGTGCCTGTGTCAGTTAGACAGAGGTTGCATTTGGCCCCTTGCCCTGGTTAGTGGCATTTTAGTCCATGGCTTCTCAGAGAAGGTAGCTGGACTGGCAGCATCTACATTTTAACTGGATTGCTAACTGCACAAGAGCCTGGGAGGTGAGTCTGCAGTATGCTGGGAGGATGTTATAGTAAACCCAATGCCAGTCATTCTACAACAATGGTCATAAACGCTGTCCTGCTCTAGAGGAGCCTGGACCTACTTCCTGCTGATGCCTTCAGACAGCAGCCATGTTCCTTGGTATGGTCACTCTCCTGGAAAGCAAGTCCTGAAGTTATATCCCAGTGTTCCTAAGAGCCTGGACTGAATGAGTGGTGTATGTGGGATGCCGTGTGTATGTATAGGGTAGTGTGTGTGGCTAGGAATGTGTGTTTCTGGAGTGCTAAAAGTGTTTCCTGGACTCCAGGCTACATATTGGGAAAAAATGGGATCTGAAAGCCTACCCAGTATTTTGTGAGAACAGACACAATCAAGTCAGCGAGCATGGTGTCCAGCACCGAGTGGTCAAGTTTCAGGTGGACAGTGGAAGCCAAATTTTGCCCAGGATTTTTTGAGGAGGGCAGAAGAAGCCATCAACGAAGCATCCAGGGCTCCCAATATGGGTAGGAAGAAGCCCACAAATGTCACCAGGGCTGGATGTTCTGGGCATTGCTTGCTCCTGGCTTCTCTGTCACTGAAGTCTGCATGTCTATTGAGGCGGCACGATGCTTGGTGCTGGGCTAGTAGCTCTCTCATCCTTTGGATGCTCTGTTTAGACCACTGGACCTGTCTAACCTCAACCCACTGCTGTCTCACCTCCTTGGAGGGGCTGCCTCACCCTAGGCCTCTTCCTGCCTATGGGTCTACACCGAGCATGGGAACCAGCTATTCATTTCATCACTGAAGTGAGAAACCCAAAGTCTCAAGTGTCTTTTGAGATACAGATTTCTGTGAAGATAAATGAAAGTGAGACACCTTTAGACTAAATAGCACATTCTTACTTTCTTTGCTTTGGTTTGGCCTGGTTTTATTGCTACTTACTCTGTTTTTCCTTAAGGTTTATCCACTTCCCAGGTGCTTTGGGCACTAAATGCCATTTTTAAGTGTCAGAGGTGAGATTCCCACCCTTCAAGTGGGTATTGGTGGTGTTTCTTTCTTTCTTTTTTTTTTTTTTTTTTTGAGACAGGGTCTCGTTTTGTAGTTCAGGCTGGCCCTCAGCTCACTATGTAGCCCAGGCAAGCCTCGAACTCAGCAATCCTCCTGCCTCTGCCTCCCGAGTGCTGGGATTACAGGCATGAGCCACCACACCCGGCACTGTGGTATGTGGTATTGATTGCTGGTGGACGTGAGTCACCATGCCCAGCATTGTTTGTGGTTACTGGGGATCAAACTCAGGGCCTTGAGCTTGTGAGGCAGGCGCTGGAAACACTGAGCTAAATCTCCGGCCCTGGTTATATGTTTTTTGTGTTTTCTTTGGTTCTTTTTAACTTAACCATTAATATATTTTTTTTTAACAACTAACTAGAGACATAAGATGTTTCAGATTTGGATTTTTCCCAACTCCTTTTTCCCTTTATGTGTATCTGCTTGCTATGATGTTGAGAGTTCTCAAACATTTGAATAAAACAAGGAAGGAGTCAATTGCAGATAATTGCTGCTGGTTTTGAAGGACTACTGGTGCTGTCCTCTAGAATCAGTAGCAGGCCTGGTTAGGCTAGAGTCAGATCTTGATGAGGCAGATTCCCAAGAGACCACGCCAAAGCACAATCCATGAGGAAAAAACAATTGAGAAGTTAGGCTTCATCACAATTTAAAACCTCATTTCAAAAGACGCCAACAACAACTTGAAAAGACAAGTAATAGGAAAATATTTGAAAACACACATAGAGGGTAAAGGACTTGTATCAAAAATTTACAACCATCTTAAAACTCAATCAGAAAAAGACAAATAACCCAGTCAAGAAGGAGATAAAGACATGAATCCAAATTTTACCAAAGTGGGTATACTGATGACTAAAACCTACCTGGAAGATGTTCAACATCTGTAGCCATTAGAGAAATGAAAATAAAAGCTTAGGCATTATACCATTTCTTTCCTGTTTGAGTGTCTATAATCAATAAGATGAGCAGTAACAAATGTGGGGCAGGATGCGGACATGAACACTCTCAGATGTTGCTTTGAGAACAGAAAGAACAGCTATTCTAGAAAGCAATTTGGCAGGTCTTCAAATGTTAAAATAGAACATAAAGCTGTCATATAACCCAGCAATTCCACTGTCGCCTAGGTATCAACCACCTAGAAAAATGAGAATATATATCCACAAAAAGACATGCGTGTGAGTGTTTGTGGAGCATTATTTTTTGTTTGTTTTGTCTTTGAGATGGAGTCTCAATAAGTAGTTCAGACAGGGTTAGAACTCACAATGGAGGCCAGGCTGTCCTTGTACTCATGGTGATCCTCCTGTCACAGCTTCTCAAATGCTGGGACTACAAGGTGAGCTCCACCATGCTCGGCTGGAGCATTATGTTTAAGAGCCAACTAGAAGAAACACAAACTATTTACACATGTCGTACCATGTGAAAGAAGCCAGACCCAAGAGACCATGAACCCATTTAGGCAAGGTGTCTAGAAAAGTCACAGGTGTGGAACCAAAAACTAAATTGCTGTAGCCTGAGACTGCTCAGGGATGGCCGTTACCTGTAGGTGAGTACTGAGATACTTTTAGGCATAAAAATCTTCCTCTAACTTCATTTATGCTGATGCTTGCACCTTTCCATAAAGCTACTGAAAATCATTGAAATATATACCTGAAATGGACAAATTTTATGATAGGTAAAAATACCCTTTAACGCTGTTGTTTTATAAAAACAATGAGGTGAAAAGTTGTTTCTAGAAGCAATGCTGGGAATTTAGTACATTTTAGTCTTCTTGGATTCAGTGTTTTGGGGAAATTTCTGAACGGCTCTCCATATTAGACTTTTTAATCTTTTCTTCTGGAATGAATGAGATTCTCTTGCTTTTTAAAAATTCACTTCAACTGGGATGATTTTTACACTTACACTGAAGCAAATGGTGTTATCTCCAGTTATTCTGATGTTAAAAATCTGTTTATTAAAGGTGAATAGTTATTTCAAATTCAGCTTTAGAAAGAGGCCATTTTTTTCTAGGCCAGCGATTCGTAGTTAGAGTTTTTCTCATTGGTCGGGTCGGGGCACTGAACCCAGGGGAGGTCTGAAAGTGCCTGACTTTGGAAGGCAGGATCCCACACCTCCCCTCCCCCACCTCACAGCTGGGACCACACTGTCTTTGCTAGGAAAATTGTTCGCACCTGTCCCTGTCAGTCTGATGACCCTGGTATTCTGGTATCTGCTGATAGATTTGAATCTCAAGAATAGGTTTTAGTGTTGGTGAGGAAGTTATCTGGTATTGTGGCCTTGGAGATTTGGTTAATATTGTGCATACAGAATGAGTTTTTAAAAAAGCAGGTGACCAAAGCCTGTATCAACATTTTAGGACAACTGTAAAATTAAAAATACAGTGCTTTTGTGTGTATTTTTATGCGTTACATTGTATACTTATGTCAGAGGTGTGTAAGAGTTACTTTGTTGGATTTATGAATGAATTAGATTTATGAATGTTCTCCCAGAACAGAATTCATTGTTCACTTGATGGAAAGAGACTTAGTGTCTCGGTGATGCTAATTTTGATCATTTGGCTAAAGTGGGTACTTCTGCTTTATTCACTATAAAATACATAACTTTTCATTAGTAAGTTGTGGGAAGATGTTATGGTTTGTGTTTAGATGTCCCTCCAAAACCTTATGAAGACAAGGCTTTTTTTTTTTTCAGGTGTGGCTGCATCTGGAATGTGTGATGCTGGCTGGGTTTGTGATTAAGGGAGTATGATTACTAAACTGCTACATATGAGTGATTAGTTTGGCACTTCCCTAATCCCAGGAGTCTGGATATGCAAAAAGGGGCAGGAAGATGCTATTAAGTTCTCTCGTTGCTTTTGTTTGTCTTCCATCACCATGAACAGGAACCACCTGTGCCCCTGCCTTGGAGCCAGCCAGTTATGGACTGAAACCACTAGGAACCATAAGCTAAATAAACCCTTTTCCCCTTTAACTTTGGTTGTTGGGTGTTTTGTTCCAGCAATGAGAGAAAAGTAACTAAGACAGAAGATAATTTGAAAACACAGACATAAATTCTTCCCTCCCTGTCTCCCTCCCTCCCTCCCTCCCTCTCTCTCTCTTCCTTCCTTCCTCCCTCTTTCCCTTCCTTCCTTCCTCTCTCTCTCTCTCTCTTTCTTTCCTTCTTTCCATTCTCCTGCCTCTGCTTGGGGTGCTGGGATGACAGGCGTGAGCCACCACGCCCAGCATTGTGGTGTGTGGTACTGATTGTTGGCGAGCGTGAGTCACCATGCCCGGAATTGTTGTATGTGGTTACTGGGGATCAAACCAGGGACCTTGAGACTGTTAGGCAGGTGCCAAAACTACTGAGTTAAATCTCTGGCCCCAGAATGTGTACTTTCATGATTGCTAATCTGCTCTATTATAAGAAGAGAATCTACTCAGTGGAGTTTAATAATTTGTACAGCTTCTTTTTATGAAGGAATGTGAGACCACAGTGTGAGTGTACAATTATATAAGTGTTCCAAATTATATATACAGTAGTGTAATATACAACTTAGAACCTCAGAAATTCCCTGTGAGCCCTGTCCCATTCAATACCCCTGAGTGAAGGGAAGGGCAGCCACTTTTCTTACATTTTCATCGTGGACTGTCTGCTCTTTCAAGAAATCATAAGATATATGCCTTTTGGCTAGCATCTTTTGCTTAACACAGTGCACATGAGATTAACTGGCTTCGAACTCACAGCAATCCTCCTGCTCCAGCCTCCAGAGTACTGGAATTATAGGACTGTGCCACCATACCTGGCTTGGTTACACTTTATAATTATCCTATAGGAGAATTCACTTGCTTTTTCCAAATCCTGAAAGCATTTCTCTCACTTTTCTTCTAGAACCTTTAGAGTTTTAGTCCTTATTGCTAAATGTGTGCTGCTTCTCAGATCAGTTTTTGTGTGCAGTGTAAGGTAGGGACTGGGGGTCCTTGTGTATTTCCTTGTGTGTAAGATAGGCTCTTTATGGTTTCATTTTCTGATGCTTTGGTTAACCCCAGTCAACTATGATCTGGAAATATGAAATGGAAAATTACAAACTGAACTATTCATAGGTTTTAAAATAACTTTTATTACAGTATATTGTTATCATCGTTCTATTTTATAATGGGTTGATAATCTTACTGTCAATGAAAGACACTGATCTGTAATTTTCATTTAGCACAGTATCTATGTCAAGATTTAAAAAATATCCTTAGCCATGTGAAAAACAATAGGAAAAAATTCTTCCTTTCTATTTCTGAAAGAATTTATGTAAAACTGTAGAAATTTATTTCTTGAATGTTTGATAGACCTTGTGGGTAAAATAATGTGACTTGGGGAATTATGAGAAATTTTTGATAAGTAACTAATAGCACTATTTAGAAATTTTATTTCAGTAGTATAGTTAGTTTCCCAATCATTTATTGTTATATATTTCAACTGTATATATCATTGTACCCATAAAATGTTGCTTTTACTTTCTTTAAATAGTCATATTTTGAATGAATTAAATAAAATTATCTTTTATAGTAACTCATGTGACTGTACTTCTAGTATTGCTCTAATCGTTTTAAGAAATTGCTTTTATTTGTACATTTTATATATACATTTATATATATTTTATATATACATTATGACCACACTCAACACTGAGAATTTGAACCTATACCATGACACATTTTGATTCTCATTTTTTTCCCATTCCCTTGTCCTCTTTATGACCCTGGTCCCCTATATACATAAATTTTCTTTCTTTTTTTTTTTTTTTTTGAGACAGGGTCTCGCTTTGCAGTTCAGGCTGGCCCTGAGCTCACTATGTAGCCCAGGCAAGCCTCGAACTCAGCAATCCTCCATCTCCGCCTCCTGAGTGCTGGGATTACAGGCGTGAGCCACCACGCCCGGCACTTATTTTGTTTGTTTGTTTTTTTAGTGTCAGTTTTTTTCTTCCCCTTCTTTATTTCCCCCCATCCCCTTTTACCAGCTATTCTTCAGACAAAGGGCTACTATCTAGAATATATAAGGAACTTAAAAAATCAGTACCCACAAATTTAAAGATTCAATTCAAATCTGAAATGAACAGATATTTTTCAGATGGAGAAGCAAAGGCAGCAAAGAAATCATGTGAAGAAGTGCTCTCAATATTACTGGTCATATGAGAGATGCATGTGAAAACAACACTGAGATTCCATCTCATTGCAGAATTAATGGCTGTTATCAAGAAATCAACCAACAGCAAATGTCCTTATGTTTTAATAAATTCTACTGGTATCATGTACCTTCAATTTGAAGAAAATGACCTAGCATTTCTTGTTCTGTAGCTTTATATGAGAAATAAATGCTTTTACATTATATCATTTTTCTTTTTTAGATTTAACATTAATTTTTTCAAGAGTATTTTTGTGTCTTAATAGAGAATACTTTGTTAACTGTTTCTTCCAGCACTTTAGCAATGTTGGGCCATGACCTCCATTGTTTCCTGGGCAAAGGTAAATATAATTAACTCACAATGTTATTTTCTTATATGTAGTGTCTTATTTTCTCCAGCTATTGTTGTTATTTTTCTTTTGTATTTTTGTTCTTGAGAGACTTGAATAGCTAAGCTTATATTTTTCAGTCAGTTAGAAAATTTTACCATTATTTATTAAATTTGTACCTTTTCTTCCTGAAACTCCAATTTTACGTGTCTTAGACTTCTTGGTGTTCTTCTTCAGGTCTTTGAGATATTGTTGTTTTTCTTTTTCTTTGTTCTTTACGTTGTATTTTTTGTATTATCCCATTTTAAAATGTGCTAACCATTTTTTTTTGTGGGGGAGGGGGCACGAGGCAAAGTGACTTTATTAGAGAAAGCCAGAATTACACAGAACGTTAAGAGAGGCGGCATGGGACGCCTTGTTGCCAGAGGTGGGCGCCCCATTGACAGAACACACGCCGTACCACAGGGTATAAGCCGTCCGACCTTGTCGAGGACGTATGCACCTACAGAAGTGAAACACGAGGGAGATACCACAATCACGGAGATGCAGCCTAAATCTCTCTTTTAGAACCTGTATATTTCCCCAGAGTGGAGTGCACCGTTCCTGGAAGTACTGCAATACCAGGTCGATGCGTGGAGTGGACGGAGCAAGCTCCTATTCCATCTCCCAGCTCCAAAAATCCATTTAATATATTGTCCTCGGGTAGAGGATGTATCAGATATTAAACTGATAAGAACAGATACTACACTTGATCTTAGCCAAAAGGCCGAGAAGCGATGTGCTAACCATTTTTTCTGATACTTAGCCATAATTAGTCAAATTTTCATTTCACTTAATAGTTTCAAGTTCTATAATTTGCATTTTGCTCTTATTTTAAGTTTCCATTTTCTTCTATGTCTTCCCATTTTTATTAGTCTTATTTTCATGTTTTTGAACATACTTCTAATATCTAACTTAAAGATATTTTCTTTTTATTGTAAACATCTAAGTCATTTTTGAATCGGGTTTTCTTGCCTGCTTTTTCTCTTGACTATGATCATTGTGTGTATGTCTACTAATTTTTGATTATGTAATTTAGAATATTAATATAACATTGTTGAACCTCTGAACTTTCTTACATTCCTTTGAAGAGTATTCCTGCAGTCAGTTAACGTGTCAAAATGCAAAGTACAAGTCCTGTCTCTGTGAAGGGTATTAGCAAAAATGTCCAGTCTCAGCTTCTGTTTACATAGACTCTCTTGGAGTTTTGTCTGTGCCTACGCTTCACAAGTCAGGAAGTGGGGAAGGATTCTATCTGTGTGTGAAGCTTTCCAATGTGTGTCTCCTTTCAGTGATACCTCCCTCCACTTTCAAGCACGCTGGAGGGCCCTGTATTGTGCTCTGTCTCCTTGTGGTAGTAGCACCTGGCTTCCTGCTTGAGTCTCTGTAGCTTTGTTCCACTCAGATGGGTCAATACCCTCCACAAAGAGCAATGAAACCATACTTTTCACCTTTCATAGTTCCTCTTCTACAAGGCTATTTATCTGTTCTCTAATTTATTTCTTCTTGTTGAAGTTGTAATTTTTTTCTCCCTTTTAAATTTAATTGTTTACTGGTACCAATTCTCAGTGTTGAGGGTGATCACGTGTGTATACAATGTACCAATAAAATCAATTTAAAGAAACAAATTAATTTGTTTAAAACATTTTTAAGCTATAATTTTTGTATTTTTCCAGTATGTATTTTTTTTATTTGTAGCATAGCCTAATATACACTACTCTTACCATTATAGTAACAGAATTTATGATATAATTTTATTTTACATTTTGTTGACTATCAAGCATATTTTCATAAACTTTGTGTAACTTCAAATACTTATGGTGACAAACCTTCATATAAGCAGTCTGTTTTATTTGCTTTTTTCACTGATTTGGAGAAGTGTCTTGTATTTTAAGGAAATTAATATATACTGTAAATCTTTTCTTACTCTATTTTATCTTCATTATGATGTTTTCACCTTGTAAAATTATAGAAATGGAGAAAATCTTTACTGTTAGTTTGAGAATTAAAACAAATAAATATAAAATGGAACTTGACAGCAACTTAGCTTCAGATTGTTTTTTCCGGTCTCAGACATTCACTTTCAGCAATTTGGAAAACAAATGAAATGCACACACACTCTTAGTGTATCAGTAATGATGGTAAGTTTTTAGATTCAAGACAGTAGCCCATAGTGTTATCCCATGTGATTCTAACTGTAGCGGAGCTAATTGGCATTCGCCTTTCAATAACAGGTATTAAACTTCCCAAATCCAAGATTAAGCAGAGGAAAAATTTCTAACTTATGACACTGAGGTCACCAGGCTCAGTTTTTCTCTTAGTAAAATACGATAAAAATTAACTAATTTTATACTTACTATGAAAATTAAACATGTCACATGCGGTACTTGGAACAGGAGAGATTTTGAAATAGTATGCTTTGTTGTAGGTAAGCACTGGAAGGCGAATTAACTTTTCCCCTGTATCTTGATCCCAGATAGAACAGAGCTTTTCTGTAGGGAACCTTTTCCTGTTACATTTATTTACATATCCGGTTCTAGCAGTTGAAGTGTGTGCATACAGACCTCTGTAGACGATCTATCATCCATTAATACAGTACCAGTTTCCAAAATGCCCCTCTCTCAGAGTTACGAGAGTACTTTTCATTCTGACTACTTTAAAGGAGAGAAACATTTATACTCCTACCGCATTTGAGAATAGCTCGTTAACCTCATTAGTTAACTGGCTGGGATGATGATAAAGTTTTCTCATGATCACGGGAAGTCAGAGGGAAAACAAACTATGAGTTAGTTAAAATAGGAAGATCAGTAAACACGGCGGCGATAGTGCAAGTTAGTAAGATTGAGAACATATATCAAGGGAGGACGTGAGGTGCCCCTGCTCCAAGCCAGCCGTTTTCTGTCCCTGCAGCCACCTCCTGGTTCCCCCAGAGGATCTTGTGGTTGGGACGCAGCCGGGCCAGCATTATCTTTGCATAGTGAGTCTCTTGTCCTTGTGGTCTGTCAGTGGCCTCACCTGTGAGGACGTGCGTGGGGCAGGGAGAGGGCCAGTCTCTCTGGACAGTGCTCACACGAAGAGCGTGATTGGTGTTCCAGAGCCTACGGTCAGGTAGTGAAGCACAGTGTTCTGCAGTGCCCACCCCAAGCTACCTGGGGCTTCTTTTCCAAAGATCCAGGAGTCGGCGTGACGTGGAGCATGGTGCCCCCTGCTCCTTGCCCGGTAGTGACCATCCTTCCTCCCCTTGGGTCCGAGTCCTGATCTGATTTCTTTAGAGACTCCCGTCGCCTCTGTGTGTGGTCACAGACGCTCCTTCCTCACCCCTGCCTCGCGGGAGGAGCTTCAGGCTTCACTCGGACGAAGAAGACGCGGGGCCAGGAGGTCCCTGGGGACCTCCCGGGGTCGGCCGCCCCTCCTGAGTCAAGCTTGTTCTCTTTCTCCCTGGGCAGCAAAGTGTAGTGAGCAGAAAGTTAAATGGGCAAGAGGCTATGAGTGATATTCATTTTCTTTTTAAAAATGTGCTCATTCCCAGAGGTCATGTAACCAATAGCACACCCCCCACTACTTAACAGAGAGAAGAGGTTTTAATCTTCTAGGGATCCCATCTTTACAGTGGTTGCCCTGCCCCGCTTTGCCCTGGTCACCCGTCAGACTTGAGGCCGCTGACTCGATGTCCCTCTACGCAAAGGGCACATAAATGGGACTGGTCACTGGCTCACCAGCTCTCAAGTCCTTTGCCCTTCTCTTGTCACTTTGGGCAGCACCCTCATGCCAACCTCGCCTTGTTTTATAAATTATTCAAAGCTCTCACTTGATCTATTCCTAGGTATATACCTGAAAGAATTCAAAACGGATGCTCAAAGAAGTACGCGTGATGTGTACGTAGCAGCACGATACACTGTACCAAAAAATACAAATGGTCCAAAATGTACAACAGACAGATGGCGAAAGCGGTGTGCTACACCTATGCCATGTAGTATTCCTCAGCCATCCAAGGGACAACAGATAAATATTCCACAACACAGATGACACTTGACATCATTAAGGCAAGTGAGAGCAGTCAGGCACCAAAGGTCAATTTGCTTTTTTTTTTTTTTTGCTTTTTGAGACAGGGTCTCGCTTTGCAGTTCAGGCTGGCCCTGAGCTCACTATGGTGCCCAGGCAAGCCGCCGCGAACTCAGCAATCCTCTTGTCTCTGCCTCCCGAGTGCTGGGATGACAGGCGTGAGCCACCATGCCCGGCATTGTGGTATGCGGTGTTGATTGTTGGTGGGTGTGTCTCCACGCCCAGCATTATATGTGGTAACCGGGGATCGAACTCAGGTCCTTGCGCTTGCGAGGCAGGCACCGGAACCACTGAGCTAACCCTCCGGCCCAATTTGCTTTTATGAAATACTCAGAGAAGGCAGATCCATGAGAAGCAGATTCGATTCCAGGTGGGAGACAGGGAGGGAGGTACAGGGTCTCATCTGGGGGTGATGCAAAGGCTTGGGGGCTTAATGGCGCTGGTGTTACACAATGCTGACAATGTACCAAATAGCACTGATTCATATACTTAAAAATGGTTCATTTATTTTCAGTACGACAAACATGTATTGGAAAGAGCTATGAGTTGAGGAGAACATGCTCTGTGGGAGAAGGTCTTCCCAACTGTCCCATTTGTGCGTCTGAATGTAACAGCAGAGGCCATAAGGGTAGCCCCATAGGATTCGTGTCCCGATAAGGAGAGAAGAAAGGCCATTTCAGACACAGCAAGGAGGTGGCACCGACCAGCCAGAAACAGAACCCTCACCAGACAATGATCACACCTGTCTTTGATCTCAGGCTCCAGGGTCGAGGACTGTGAGACATAAATACCTGCAGGGAACAGTGTTGGTCTATAGGACTTTGCTTTGGCAGCCTGAGTTACTTCTGCGCCCCTTCCCACCCCATTAGTGTGGTGTAGGGCAGCCATAGTGAGCTACAGGATATTTTTCACCTCCCACAGCGACGAGGCCACACCTCCACACGGCATTAGTGGTGGTGTGCAGGAGGCAGTCAGCCATGAGCACTCCAGCCCCCGTGTCTGTCTGTGCCAAGGCTGAAGTCCCAGCCCTCGGCAGTGACGCCCTACTAAGGTATTGATGGAATGCACCTGGGGTGTCGGGTCTCTGTCTGTGTCTTGGGACAGTGAGCGGTGCAGGGCTCAAGGGACCCAGCTGCAGAGCAGCGTAGTGAGGACCCAGAGCGGCGTTATGAAATGTCCCTGAAGTCCAGCCGAAAATGTCATATGCAGAGACATCAACCAAAATGTGTTGAGGGGCTGGCACAGACGTTCAGGGTGGTATGGCCGTCCTCAGGGTGGTACGGCCGTAGACACGAACGTGCTCAAAACAAGTGGAAAAATAGGAAATTCGAGAAAAGAAATAGCATCTCGGCAAAGAAATAGAAAAATAAGATGTAAGGAAGGAAACGGAAATTGTAAGTGAAAAACGCACCGTATGAAATACAGCTCAAGGGATGGATGGGTTGCACAGAATGAGAGAAGAAGGAAACTGATAAAGAAACGGCCTACTTAGACACGGGCAGGAAGTGAACATACACCCCACCTGGGGAGCATTCAGAGGCAGTGCCCACCTGGACAGACGTCCAGTGTCATCAGCCATCAGGGACACACAGACACGAACTCCACCAGGGTACTGTTGCATGGTTATCAAAATGACTGTAAAACTTTAGACAAAAAAAGTACCAACATCAAATTCTGGTGCAGATGCGAAGAGACAGGGTTATTCGTATATTGCTGGGTGCAATATAAAACACTACAGTGACTCTGGAAAAGAGTGCGATCGTTGCTTAAAAACTAAACACACACTTAGCGTACAAACACTGTGATCACACTCAGTTTCATCTGCCTCAAAGAAAAGAAACCTGTTTTTGCATAATCATTGTAGATGGATGGTCACAACAATTTTACTCATAATAACCCCAAACTGGAAACCTTCCAGGTGTCTGGCAGGGGGTGACTGGTCACATTTGATGTTTCAACATTACCACAAGCCCTGCTCAGCATCCCCTTGCAGCAACCTGCCAACTGGCCAGGGAATTGTGTCCTCCAAACTTCCAAGCCCCAATTTACTTGTCATCTGACTTCATTTGCATAATATTCTTGAGGTGGCAGAAGTATAAAAATGATGAACAGAGTAGTGGTTGGCTAGGAGTAAGGGAGATGGAGGCGGCTGAGAAGAGGCACAGGTCAGTAGGGTGGGAATGCTCCGTATTCTGACTGTGTTGGCATCACTGCCCTGGTGGTGACATGCTGCTATAGTTTTGTCAGATGGTACTGTTCGAGGTGTCTCAGTAACTTCCCTGTCAGTTGAGAACAATATCTGTCACATGCAACATAAAGAGGAGAGGTTTTTTTCTGACTCAGGGTTCTGGTCCATGGTGGTCTGGTTCCAAGGCAGAACAGCAGAGGATTATGGGAGAAGGACCTCACAGAAAAAGGTTGTTCACCCCAAGGCAGCTAGGAAGCAGAAAGAGAAGGGAGGGACCCTGGACAAGGATACACTCTTCTATGTGATGCTCCCAGGTGACTCACCTCCAACCAGGCCCTGTGTCCCAACACGTTTTGTTCAGCTGCGGAATGCATCAAAGGATGAGTCTGCTGACGAGTATAGCACTAAACTGAACCCACAATCCAATTGCTCTCCAGATACTGAGATGAGATGTTTGGAGGATGTTTTACATCTAAACCATAAACAAGGAAACTGGCATCTCTTTGTATCCTATCATTTCTTACAAGTGCATGCCAATCTACAGTGGTCCCAAAGTGAAAAGTTCAATTAAAGCAGCAACATGCCGGCATACACACTTGTAGGATTGCTAAAGTAAGGCCTTTGGCATCTTTTAATTCCAACATGCAAAATTTCTGGACCACAAGCACGGGGAACTCACCGGCACCTTCTTCAGTGCTGTCTGTGGACACCTCGAACCCCCACTTACTCCTGCAGGCCTTCTGTGAGCAGCTCTTTGAGTGCCATGGGCTGATGCTGAGAAGGATCCTGTTTTCTAAGCTGCTGAGAAGCTCATGGGTTCTTGTCTTTCTACAAGAACCTTGTGTGCTTCCGTCACAAGCTAGAGGTGCTTGGGCATCATCAAAGGACTCTGTAAAGCTCCATCTGTCTCAGATCACTGTGACACTGTGTGCAAAAGGGAGCAGAGGAAACTCCCCCTTCTCCAGACAGGGAGACCCTGGTTTTGAACTCAGCAATGAGAGACGTAGCTGGGGACAAGCAGAGGTGGGCTGGGACTTGGGAGGCGGAGCTGCCCACGGCTCTGACCAGGACCATTGGATGACGTTCAAGGCCCTGGTAGGCTTCACATGCCTGTCCTTGTGAGCAGGTTAGAGGGCCTGACTGTGTCAGTATCTTCATGATTTTCAAACTCAACACAGTTCAGCTGATGACAAATTTAGAAATACTAATACTGTATAACCCAGAAATTATCTCTTTGCTGTGAAAACATTTTTCTTACTTTGTGAAAAGGTATTTGTTTGTGCTCATTAGTCATCCATTTTTTAAAAAAAAACAAACATTAGATATTTATCATTTGCTACCTTAACATGCTCATAGCAAACAGAACCTTCATTTATATGCATACATTTTTATGGTGGTCTTTAATTTGGGGAATTAATCATATCAACATGGTCCAACAAGAGGAAAAAAGTAGAATAATCTCAACAAACATATTCTTCCTCTTCTCTTCCTGCCTCTCTGATATTTGGCTCTAATAACATGACCCATAGATTCTATGTTAAGCAATCTGGGAAACTCAAAGGACAATTCTTATGCCCAGAGCTGTGCTCTGTACACGGTGGATTTAGACATTGTTGCATTTTTATTTCCATATTTTTCTCAGGATGATCCCATAATTGCTGAGCCAGTGTTTGATTTCCAAATCAGATAGTTTGTACATGGTGAATGTCAGAAAATTTTAGTCTGCTTGATGACTAGTGTTACTTTTATTGTTTTTTCTTCTGACATTGGCTAGATTCAACTGTTCTTTAATTTAGCTTAGACTGAGATATACTGAAAAATATATGCAAGGGTTAAATAATTCTTTTTTAAATTGAATTCTTTATTGGTACAATTTATATACATCTCACAATCACACATAATATTGGGGAATTTGTACCGATATATGACACAAGTTAATTCTCATTTTTACCCACATCCCTACCCACCCACACCTCCCCACCCCCTATATACATGCTCTTTTATTTTCTTTCGGAATCATATTTATTCCTTCCTCTCATCACATTCCCACACCAAATTTCCTTTGAAATTAAATATTTCTTACTATGAATTAGTTGCTTTGAATAGAATCTGTTTCTTTTTATGCAGATTTAAAAATTCTGTGAACTAATTTTCTTATCTTTAGCTTTAATGTCTGATTTCATCCACTATTCAGAAATTTTTGCCCGTACATTTTGCTCCATCTTGGACCAAACTTATTAAAGTTGAAGTGCCATTTTTTTTTTCTCACCCTCCTGCAGAATTCATCATGGAGAGTGATACTAATGAGATATGACTGAGAAAGGGTGCACAGGTGTATTATCTGGGCTCAGATTGGCAACTCTCTGATATGCACAACACAAGCGTGTGTGCGCGCGCACACACACACACACACACACACACACACACACACACACACGGAGAACCGTGCCCGATCAAAGACTTCCATTTGGTTGAACTTGGCAATGGTTTTGAAATGTTGACAACTGTCAAATTAAGATCACCCAAGCCATTTCACAGGCTCAAATTTGGATGCAGGTCTCAGAACAGAAGGAGATAGCTGCTGGCTACTGCCCAAGTGACTTCACCATCTATCATTCAGTTAGTGGTGCTTTAGGAGAGGAAGCAACCCTGGGATGGGGGAGGTCAGCATCCAACGCTGGAAATCAGCACTTTCCTCTTTTCTTTTCCTTGGGAGGAAGAACGTAGATTGGTCCTTATTTAAAATGCACAAATAAGGAAGAGTAGGTAGCTCATATCGTTTCTCTTTTTAATTCCTTCCTCATTTTTGTTCCTTTCTCTTCCCTCACTAACCCAGGTAGAAGTGTTCACGTCTTGCAGCTCAGTGGGGGGGGGGCACTGTATTTCTTCAGTGCTATGTCTGTCTGTACTTGGTCACGCTGATGTTTTCTGTTGCTATGGTCCAAGGTCATTCTCCTTTCTGATCTCCATTCTTAGTTAAAATGTCCATGTGTTTATTGTCTTCCTCTTGATTTTATCCTTTTTAAGAGCAGCGACTGTGTCGTCTCAATTCTGCTGAGGGTTTTAGCACCCGGCACAGCATCCATCCAGCCGAGAGCAAGGTCTGAATAAGTGACCCCGGGGGATTGTGAGAAGCATGATTTGATGGAGGAGAACCTTTTTTTTTTTTTTTTGAATTGCTCTCATTATTAGAATTGATAGCAGGAAGATAAATTATTTTGAACTTTTCCTTTGTAGTAGTTATGTAGTTAACTAGCGGAATTGCTTAGCTGATATTTTAACTGTGTCTTCATGGTTAAAAATGTCCTATTTTTGTTTGGGAGTTGCCTTCATCTGCGTGGCTCTCCACAGACTTTAGTGTGATACTTGGAAAGTCCCTTGCTGTATATGCCCTCTCAAAGTCTTCTGCCTCAAGGGGAGGAGATATAAGTTAGTAAGTTTATACCTGCAGAATAGAAGAAATTAAATTACCAACTAATTTCAGGGTCTGCTGTAAATGTGGCAAAACTACTTAGCTCAAAGCTAAGAGCTTGCCCGATCATACTGTTAACATGCCACCAACCTTGCGACCCTCTGGGATCCTAAGAAATCAATTGCAGTGGAACGGGGTGGCTTCAGTGTCAGGATGGAAACTCGGGGACAGAATGCGTGTCACAATTTCTTTTGCGTATGTGGCTTACAGCTTAAGTAGGCGATTTGACAGTCCAATGACCATAGGAGTGGTGAAAGCAGATCCTTCAATTAAATAACCAACACATCCTCCCCATAGGACATCAAAGGATGACTATAAAAGCACTGGGTGTCTACTCTGGGGTGACCTTACCTGTAGCGTGGTTGTAGGTTATCGCCAGGGAAACACATAGTACTTCGGCACACACTGGATCTTGCAATGCCAAGTTACAGGGTATTGCCTAAATATTTCCAGCAGAAAGAAGACCAGCTGTTTTTGAACTTTGGTTTTTTTGTTCCTCACTCTCTTGAAATTTGAACAGAAAAGAATTCCCTTGAGATAGTAGCTACTGAAAAAAAAATTTCTGGTAACCCTCCATTCAACAGCCAGCCCCTTACATTAGCTAGGAGAATACTAGGATGAGAATAAGGCTCAGCCTAGTCTGACCTTGGGAGATGTCTTGTTTCCAGGAAGTCAGACATTGTCATACTCACCCCGAGGCTGCTGTCTGCCGTTATGCAGATTTTTCACAGCACCGAATCAGCAGGTACCATTTACATAGACGAAGATGTGACAGTTCTTACACGCTCAGTTTTGCAGTGTACAACTTGCACTCCTGACACGAGGAATCAGGATGGGATGGAGACTTCCTGGGACTCTACACATCCTTTTGTGGTGAAACACCCACTCACGTTCTTCGACATCTCAAAAAACCAGCTCCTGCCAAAGAGTGGGACAGGATTACTTCCAGGTTGCCGAGAAAGAAAAGTTGGATTTAGGGGAAGTGTGTCAGCCCCAGCAAGAAGGGGAATGATGGCTGATGGTTCTTAATGTGGCGCTTACTTGTGTGACTTTGGAGGAAAAATACATCTTCTCTTTTGGAGTATATTCTGTGGGAAAAAATGGTTTCGATTATATCTCCATTTCTGACCTTGAAAGATGGTCTTAAAGGTACATTAAACAGTAGTTGTGAACTACTGTGAACAGTGGTTGGGAGCCACCTAGCACAGGGACGGCAAACGTTTTAGAGCTTTCAGTGAAACAAGCAACCCTTAGACACACGTGCCAAAAGTTAGCCATCCCTGACAGAGTGAGGGCATTTGGTGCTGTCCAGACGATGGGCTCTGACAATTACTCCGGCAAAAGGGGCCTCAGTGCAGACAGCAACAGATCGGATGTGAAATACAATGTGCTCACGAGGTAAAGCAAATGCATTCGTATTCCGTATCTTGCTGGGCTCCAGACATGAACTAGGGTTGTTAAAGAAGTTGTACCGTTTTCTTTGATTAAATCATTTTACATCTTTTCCATGCATAAGTAGCTCAGAAGGTGTCCAGACCAGGAAGCTTCTACTTAAAAAAAATTCTCAAAATCATTTGGATAAAATGTGTTGGGGAGGAGTATGAAGAAACACGAGCGTGTACCTGGAGGTCTGTGTTATGCCTCTGTTCCTGGTGTCCTCATGCCATTCGATGCACGAGGTAATCAGGCTTTGGAGTTGCTCAGTTAAGAACATGTTTCCAATCTTTTTTTTTTTTTTTTTTTTGAGACAGGGTCTCTCTTTGTAGTTCAAGCTGGGCCTGAGCTCATTATGTAGCCCAGGCAAGCCTCACACTCAGCAATCCTCCTGCCTCTGCCTCCTGAGTGCTGGGATTACAAGCATGAGCCATCATGCCTGACATTGCTGTATGTGGTACTGATTGCCAGTGGGCGTGAGTCACCATGCCTGGTATTGTATGTGGTTACCGGGGATCAAACCAGGGAACTTGTGCTTGCTAGGCAGGCACTGGAACCACTGAGCTAAATGTCTGGCCCCACATTTCCAATCTTTTTACTGGCTTCCTGCATGTTTCTGGTGATGGACTCATTATGGGGCACAGTGTTCACAAATATTGTTAACAGCTACACTGGAAAAAGAATCTTTTTGTATGAACTTAAGCAAAGGGTACAAATGTGAATTAACAGCAAGCAAATCATTCCCTCTGTTCAAGAGTTTTTGGTGAGCGAAGCTGACGGATCTGCCTGTGTGAGCCTCGGCAGGTAGCAGAGAGTTTGAGTGGGTGACTTCGTGGGTCCTGGCAGCAGTTATTCAAGTCCCAGATGTCTCTTTGCTGATGTCTGAGTAATGACAGGGCTTGATGTTCGCGGACAGTTTGTGCAATCACAGGGAAGGTGTGTGGAGACGTTGTCACCGGATTCAACCACAAGATGTCACTAGCGCCGCTCTTGCTCGACATCGCCTGTGCTCCGCGGCTGGGCCTACCAGCCAGGTTGCTTTAATTTTTCTATACACATTTCTGCAGCACCTTTATGGAAGGTGATGGTACAGGGTACAGAGGGCCCCTTTTCTTGTCTAGGTTTATGTAAAATGCAGTATCATTTAAGAGTTCTTGGTAACTTGGAAAAGCCAGGGGAGAAAAAGAATAAGGAGGATGAATTGGGCTGGCCGGTGGTGACACCATGCGCGGGGCAGATGCACTTGGGAACAGGTTGAGGCTCACAAGGGTGGGCTGGCAGTCTTTCATTTCTTCCTAGATCTGCAAAGTGTGTCTCGTGACAAATGTCATGAGTGATGAGAGAATGGTGGGTATTTTTCTCTCTGGTGGATGGAATTTGGAGGCCTTATTACAAACTTCCATTGAAAACAAAAACAAAAAGCCAGGCGTGGTGGCTCACTCCTGTAATCCCAGCACTCGGGAGGCAGAGACAGGAGGATTGCTGAGTTCGAGGCTTGCCTGGGCTACATGGTGAGCTCAGGGCCAGCCTGAACTACAAAGCGAGACTCTGTCTCAAACCAAACCAAATCAAACCAAACCAAACCAAACCAAACCAAACCAAACCAAACCAAACCAAACCAAACCAAACCAAAATGATAACTCCTTTGTAAAGATTCTAAGGGGGACAAAGAGGAGTTTTCTGGAGCCTTTTGAGAAGCTGGCATCAGTAAGCCTGGAGAATCATATTCTTCACTTCTTTTCTGCTATCCCTTATAGCCCTTGCCCCCCTGGGGTGACAGATTTATACAAGGAGACAAAGGAACAAAGCATGGCTACGCACAGCTATGATCCCAGTGACCTGGGAGGCTGAGGCAGGAGGAGTCAAGTTTGAGCCAAACTTGGACCACTTATCGATTTAGCAGGACTCTGTCTCAAAATTTCATAAAAGGGCCTGAGGCTGTAGGTCAGAGTGAAGGCCCTGAGTTTAATATCCCAGTACAAAAAAGGAGGGAAACAGAGAGACAAAGGTAGACGTGGGCCAAGTTTTCCCTGGCAGAGCTGAAGAATCATGTGAGCAGCAGCACAGCTGTGGCTGGGGGACGTGCATCGTGCCGAGGCCAGTCCTGAGGATTGCCTTTCTCTGGCAGGTGAGCCTGAGCCTGTGACAGGAGCCTGGGGACTGAAGACGTGTTTTATGTCCTTGCCTCACTTGATCTGAATCTTGGAAATTGCAGGATTCTCTTATGCCCTGGGTGCCCATTCTGCCTGCCCTCTTCAGCGGGTCCCCTGGCCAGAACAGATAAACTGGACAAAAATTGCTGCAAGGATCCACGCATTTCTCAGGACAGAGGAGAAGCACATTCCTGTTGGTGTGGCTAGCGGGCATGACGTCTGGGCACAAGGTGACACCTGTCTAAAACTGAAGGGGGCCTGCTGAGGGGCAGGTAGAATGCTGTGCAGAGACAGTTACACCACTCCCCAGATGATGCTTTGTTATGGCTCGTGTTTGGATGTCCCCCTAATGCCTCATATGGGGGGGGATTTCTTTTTCAGAGGTGGCTGTATCTAGAATGCATGATGTTAGGTTTAAAAGCATGTGGTCACTAAACCACTACATGGTTTAACCCTGGTAATCCGGAAGGGCTAAAAGGGGCAGAAAGACACCGTTAAGGTCTCTTGTTGCTTTTGCTGTCTTCTACCAATACAGGAACCTCTACTAACTGGACTGTACAAACCTTTCCCTCTTTGACTGTCAGGTATTTTGTCTAAGCAACAAGAAAAGTAACTAAGACAATGCCTATTGTGGGTTACATCTATAAGCAGCGCATTCTCATTAAAATGTATTAAATCATTGGGGGCATTCAACATACTTCTTTCAGTTGTGCTTTTTCTGAAAATTTGATTACATCCTGAAGCGACCAGCATCCGGTGGAACACTCTATCCCTATGTTGCATGTTAGGAGTGATCCCACCTACTTGGAAATTGAGATACCTTTTATATGAAAAGTTATATTTCTTTTTTTTTTTTTTTGAGACAGGGTCTCGCTTTGTAGTTCAGGCTGACCCTGAGCTCACTGTGGAGCCCAGGCAAGCCTCGAACTCAGCAATCCTCCTGCCTCTGCCTCCCGAGTGCTGGGATTACAGGCGTGAGCCACCACGCCCGGCACTGTGGTATGTCGTATTGATGGCTGGTGGGCGTGAGTCTCCACACCCAGCATTGTATGCGGTTACCGGGATCCAACTCAGGGCCTTGTGCTTGCCAGGCAGGTGCTGGAACCACTGAGCTAAATCTCCAGCCCCGAAAAGTTTTATTTCTTTACATAATAGAAGGCCTAGCAAGGTGGTGTGACTGCCCCTTCTCTGGCTCATGTTTTTTGCCAAAGGTAGCGATCATGAGGGAATTTATCTGACTTTGACACAAAGGGGAGTCAGTCCTCTGTGAGCCACACAAACGGCAGTTTCCCTGCCAGTCATGCCCACTATCCTTCACTAGCTTTCTCGACTCTGCCCAGCATGGCCCTCAACCTCCTATTAATTCCTGTTTTCAGATGCTCCAAGGTGGCCCGAGTCATTTTCCCCCATAGGAATTGTGGAAAGCTGCCTGCAGTGTCATCACCGTGAGTGTGACCTCATGTGGAAGTGAGATCCTTGTGGGTGTATGAAGTTGAGAGGAGGTCACATTGAGCACGGTGGGACCTTTCTGATATCTGAAAGGTCTGGACGTGGCAGATGTCCAAGGGCGGTTCGTGAATGTGTAAATGCAGTCGCGTGCGTGAGGCTGGCCAGGCTCTCATCCTCCAGGGTGGAGTCTGGGAGGGAACGAGCAACCAGATGATGTCAACTGACTGTGAAATGCGCAGGGATAACGGTGTGTACAGGTGTAGCTCAGCCAGAGAATTGAATATAATTTGTGATTACGGTTTAACCAAAACATTCGATTGTGGATCTAACCATAAAGGCTTTGACCTTTTTAATTACTGAGAAAGACAAATAGGAACCGCTGACTCCTCCTTCTATACATAAAAGTGTAGCTTTCTTACCCAAATTCAAGACGCACTTTTTTTTGGAGGTCTCTGAGCAGTTGCTCAAACTCTCTCATATGAAGATTGGCCCTGAGGAAGATGGGACCTGGGGGAGCTGATTCCTAAGCAGGGTCAGGAGACAGGAAGAATTCTGGTGCAAAGAAGAGGAAAGGCAAGAGAGGCCTGAAGGGAGGGCAGCACTGTCTACCAGGACTGTAATATAAGCTACGTACACAAAGCCAGCACGTTTCACATTAAATAGTAAAAAGAAATAAGTGAAACTGATATTACTATTAGTCTGAAGACTTGTCATTTCAACATGAAATCAAAATACAGTATTAATTTTTATTTGATGTGATGTCTTCAAGAGGCCCGGGGTATTTTCCACTTTGTTTCGTGAAGAACTAGAAGAGCAGAGTTTGAAGGCTCCGCAGACAACTAGCTGGTGGTTGCTATACAGAAACATCCCAGTGCAGACGGAGGAGGTAGCACGACTCCAGTGGTGTCAATACCGGAAATGGTGAAGCACGTACTGGCATTTTCTAGTTACCTGAGCTTAAAGATCAGAGCCGGGTACAGGGCGATGGGTAGGACCCGTGCACACCAGGGTTGGAGGGTTCTCCGGCAGGTTGAGGGGAATTTGATCTGTCCTGTAGTGACAGGGGTCAAACCGGCTTTTCGGGAAGGAAGGACATGCTCGGGTGTTTCAGACAGACTCCTGGGGAGGCAGCGTGTGTGCTGGGGTGGGGGGAGTTTGGAAGGGGCCATCCTGAAGACAGAGAGACTACATGTGAGGCTACACACGAGTAAGCACACATGGCCCAGGTGAGACTCCTCACATGTGTGATCTGGGAAGTCATGACAAGAGAGAGAAAAAACCCAACTCTACATAACTGAGAACTTGGCTGAAGAGATCTGAGTCTGGCTGGAGGTGGAATCGGTGAGGGATGGGAAGATGCGGAGCGTAGTTCGGGGAGCGTGGAATCAGCCAGGCACAGTCCAGAAGTCCAGGAGAAGGGCGTGGTGACTTTGGGGTGGAGTTAGAACCACGAGTGGGTGAAATCACCCAAATAGTGTATAAAAGAATACAAATCTACTTATTTGGTATGGTACTTAGTGGATAGGACCCAGCCTGGAAACAGATGACCCAAGCATTAGGGGGGCAGTGGAATTAGGACGGCTGGTTTGAGGGATCAAAAAGAAGAGGGTGGTCCGGGTTCAAGTTGTGGGTAAATGTGTAGATATCAGGTTACAAGACACAGTGCCTTGGCTAATGGGTGAGATGAAACATTTCTTGGAAATACTGAGAGGAGATGAGAAACTTGGATTAACTTGCTAGATATCCATGTATTTCAATGTAGGTACGACTTGTAGAACAATGTAAAAAAATGATTTCTCAGTCGTATTCTGGTTGATGGATCTCAAGGGAACTTTTCCCGCCATATTGAGGGTGACGCTGATAACGAAAGGGTGATGAGGGGGGTACTGATGGTAACAAGCGCTGATAAGCTACAGGGAAGTGTCAGCACCATCCGAGGTGACCCCACAGGCAGGTGTTACATTCTCAACATACAAACAGCACCAGCTCGTAACATTTGAATTCCAGTTTAAGCCAGCTGATTTAAAGGGCTTAATTTAACTCCGTTGGGTTAACAGCTTTTAATTTAATTTGAAATAAAAAATTAGATTTTTAAATTTGAATGTAACCCGCATACCAGCTTTAAGCAGGTACCATTCGTGTGCACATTTCATAGAAAAGTTGGTCGTGAAATGTGCTCACATAGTCCAGGCCATCCGGATAGCGAGCACTAGGTAGGCTGTGATTTCCTGTGGCAGAGTTAGATGTCCTGTGGATCCTTCGTGGCTCCCTCTAGATAAAAAAGCTTGGGTTCAGAAACTGATAGACCTGGTGTTGAACTCTGGCCTACATCTGGGTGTGCGATATAGAGTGCTCTGCAAAAATTCTGGACCTTAATTTCCCCAAAGTAAGGCCAGGATTGCACCTCCTGCTCCCAGGCAGGCTGCAGAGAGGAGCTGAATAAAATGGATTACGTACCTAGCACAGCCATCACTTGTGAGTAGATGTTCTCAAAGCCTTATTCAGAAGTAATAGTTTAACTTGGAACTGAGTTGTGTTAGGGCTTGTTCAAGTCTAAGTCTTTTATAAAATTTCTTGCAGTGCTACATCATAGTAGGAGAACCATCCATTGTAACAATCTATTATATATTTTAAGAAAAAGTAGAAGAGCAGAGTTTGAAGGCTCCACACACAAAGAAATGATATGTATGAGGAGACTGAAACGCGAATTATTCTGATTGGATCACTGCACATCGTATACCTGTACTGGATTATATCACCCTGTACCCTATAAGTATTATAATTATCTCAATAAAATAGAAAAGAATAAAAATTTTACATAAAAAATATACAATTTGGAGTCAGAGACCAAGTTCTAGACTTTAATTCACAGAGAAGTCTTGGGTGGTTTATTTTCTTCCCCATAGCATATCTACTGTAAATACCAATCACATTGGGGTTGTTTGGATTAACCCAGGTAAGTCAAAGTGCCTGACTTTTAGTTCTACCCCCAAGTGGCTCTAAAATAAAAATGTCAATTGTTTTCTGTTTCTATGAGACCTTTAAGGGTTCTGCTTTGTGGTAAGGAGTGTGTGTGTGTGTGGGGGGGGTGGGGGTGGGGGCACTCAAACCCCCATAGTATAGTCAAGGTCACATAGTTCAGAAATTCACTACTTCCTCCAAATCTCCTTGCACATATGGGATGTCTGCTATTTCAGTGTGTCAGGAGTGTTCTGAACTTACTTCTTCAGTCACCCCTGAGTTTCCTTCATCTGTCGTACCCCATGTCCTTTGATAGGCAAATGTGGAGGAGCTAAGTTCACGACAGCTGACGCATGGCACCACGAGAAGTCTGGGGTTTCTGTTCCTCCAGTACCTCCCCTCGGGAAGCTCCCCCCAGGGCTTTGTCCTTTCATGATGCCTCATCCTCATTTATTTCACTCTAGGGGTGGCACCTCCCACTGGTGATGATGCGCTTCCAGTTTTAATCGCATGTGCCGTATTTCTGTGAAACAACTGTATATCATATACTGTTATTTTGCCAGTGATTAATGAAGAGTGCTTGACCCTGTGTAGGGAGCCCTTCCCTTTGTCCAGTGGACAGAGCTAACGGTATATGTCTGCAGCTTCTTGACTTAGTGCATGTTGACTTACAATTGGTGCTTAGTAAACTCTTCGGGGAATATAAAGAGAACTAATGCCAAGGCTTCGGTCCCGTCCAGTGTTGTTCTACGAGGAAGGAACATCCCGGAGAAGCTCTGACACTACGGAGACTGTAGTAGGATCACCTGCCTTGGCTTTGAAACCTTCCCCTGCATTCCTCTCGCTAATGCCTTAATTATTTTCAGCTGCTTCTCCTTGAACTTTTCCAGTTTAAATATACATAGTTCCAAAGAAAATGTCTTCTCTAGGTACACGTTTTGTGTGTTCCTTTAGATGCAAAAATTAAAGAAATAATACCTGACTATGAAAATCCTAAAAAAATCAAGTGCTCACTTCCTCTCCCGTTTTTTTCTCTCGTTTTTTTTTTTTTTTTTTTTTTTTTTTCTTGCCTGTCTTGTTAGATGAGGTAGAAAATAACTGGGAATTTCACAACCCTCACTTCCTGTCTGAGCAGCCAGACTCCTTACTCTGGGTTTGGGGATGGGGTGGCCGAGAGGGGCCGGTTGAGCCAACCAGGGTCAGCCACGAGCAGAGAGATGGGGTTGCGGTGCTCCGTGGTGTCCCTTTGGTGGTATGGCCCAGGTGGGGGCACTGTACCACCACCAGTGGCTTAGTCTGGCTTATTTAGTGGGATTTTGTCCCAAATGCAACCCTAAAGCGTTACAGTGACATGCGGGGGTGTGAGGGAGTGCGCACGCGCGCGTGAACACACACACACGCACGCACGCACACACACACACACAGAAATTTCCTTCTTCCCCTCCACTGCCCCCACTCCAGAGCTATCATCCTCTCAGTCTCAGGCTAATGGTGCTTTAGAGAAAGATCAAAGTCTCATAGATAAGTGTTCTTTTACACAGTGTTCCTGACACTCCATTTGGTAAACAGTTTTTTCTTTTTTTTTGTTAAAAGAACATATAAACATGCCAAGTGAGATGGATAGACTGGTGCTTTCCTCTTTCCTTTCTCCTCTTTGATGGCAGTGACCATGCAGGGTCCAGCCGCGGTGCTGCCCTGAGACAGCCCCGCTGGGCTGCTGCACATGTTGGAAAAAGTCTGAATAAAAAGGTAAGAAATGATGCCAAGTACAAGCAAGAGACTCCTCAGACTTCCATATCCTTTTCCAGTTGATGGCAGTCTTGTTTTTTTCTTTTCTTTAAATAATGTCTTAAAAAGTATTCTCTGTTAAAACAACAATAACAACAGCAACAACAAACTTCTTTGTGCTTACTGCCCTCCCTAAAGAACCAGCTAACAACGTCCCGATTGCCAAATTCTCTCTGAAAAAGAAATCCCCCAGCAAAGAAAAGCACGAAGGAAACGTAAGTCCTTGTATGTTTCTGCTATGGCTTCTCCAAAACCTCGGAGGTAAATACAACACACAAACCAGAAGCACGGGCACTTCTAGGACCTTGAGACAGACCTTTCAGACAAGTAATTTCAAACCCACTTTGATAGCTGTTGGTAGCAGGGCTCTCACTCCCTGGGCGTTGGTGACCGCCGCCGTCCTGAGCATGATGACTGCTACAGTATCTGACAGCGTATTTTCAGGTTTCTTTTTTTCTTTTTCATTTTTGGTTTAAAAAGCAGATAGCTCCCTTGGGTTTGGGGTGAAATGGCTATTAAGGGCTGATGTGGGTTTTTACTTGGACCTCTGCTGGCGTGGGCTGGGTAGGATGCTGTGACGGGAAGGTTTTGGAGGAAGACCTTCATCTGATACAAGGCCGTTTTCTCTTCTCCTGGAGACCCTAGGAACTTTGCTGCTTTTGGTCCAGGCTTAGATACTTTGCTTTCTTTCTAAGCCCTGGGGTAGTACATCTGCTTCTGAGATCTGACAGCCTTGGGAAGGTCCTCTGAGCGGGCGTGGGCAGGGGAGATGGGGGTGTAAGGACCGTGACTGACATCCTGCATGCTGCCTAGCACCGCTGCCAGGACTCTCTGCCCAGCGTCCTGGCATTCCTGCCACCGGAAGTTACTCACAACTGGACCAACAGGAGGGGACTACAGGCTTCTCCCGGTAACACTAGCTGTGTTACAGGGGCTAGTGAGTAGCTTGCTTGAGTTTCCTTAGCCCGATCCTGGCCTCTTAAAAACAGATAAGCGTAGCCTGAGCTTGGTGGACTCCCTTCCACTGTGCGTTGTACAAGTCTTTTGTGTTTGCCAATGAGAGAGAAGTCCTGATAGATCAGTGTGGCATGCACAGTCTTTTGAGATACTGTGGACGGTTTCATGAATCCCCGGAATTCCAGACCATGGTGCACCCCCAGGGCTGTTTTTGACGAGTGCCGTTAAGATCCTGCAGTTGCACCATGAAACTGATCGGCCCAGACACAGTTTTAAATGCCTCAGAGTTGTTACCGCCACCACTGCGTTCCCATGTGCTTGATTTGTGCACAATCTGATCCAGTCATTTCTGTGTCGAACGCCTGGTCTCTCTATTTTGCATAAAATTTTTCATTAAAAAAAAAAAAAAACTCCAGAGAGCAAAGTTGCTGAGTGAGCAGAGGACAGATCAGCCTCTCCGAGCCGGACTCCCCACAGACCATCTCACGGCCCTAAGAAAAATGAGTGCACGGGCTCAGCTCTGTCTCTAACGAACAGCAGTAGATCACACCACAAAAACTAGACACGCATAATTTGGCACCATCGACAGCAGCCAAAGGCTTGAGGCTTTTATGTCTGAGCTGATGTGAAGCCTGGAACTGTCTTTGACCTTAAAGTGTGTGTGTGTATGTGTGTGTGTGTGTGTGTGTGTGTGTTGGGGGGGGTCAGTCTTTCGGGGGGGGGGCTGGGCTCTGGGTCTCTGGTGATGGTTCCTTCTGCCCTGAAGGAGCCCTGGGTCCCGCCTTGCTAGACTTGACAAGCAGAACCACTGTGGGGCGTTCCCTCTTCGGCACCCCAAAGGGGTCCCTCCCCAGGGAGCTGACAGAGAGGGGGACACCAGCAAACAACCGTAAATCAGGGCTGTCCTGATTAAATCAGCCAGAGATGGCAAGTAAGTTATTAGCGCTGTGGAACTAATTGGGATACTGATACACTCATTTTTGCAGTGTCTTTCAAACACCAGTTGTGATGGGAAACAGCTGTTAGATCCAGAAAAAAATATATATATAAAAGGAAAGAAAGAAAAGAAGAGAGCTTTGGATTCAAAATCGTAATAATGTCTGTCTTCTCTTTTCCCTTTCACAAAAGCCCTTAGATTCTCCTATTCTCTCTAGACAATTACTCACAGCAGGCGGGTCAGCCAGGACGAGCACACTACTGCATTTAAAGTTCATCTGCCGAGGGGAAAAAGACAGACAGAGAAAAAAGGATCCCTTTTCTTTATGGGGGTGGTTTGTTTAAAATAGGCTAGAGATTCAGGTTGCTGGGGGAGAAGTCAGAAGAGCAGAGCCGTTGTCAGCGGGGCCGGTTGGCTGCTGGTGCCACCGGCACACGAGCAGAGACCCGCGAAGCTCCGCGCGAGGAGGCGCCGCGCAGACCGCTGGGCACGGCGGGCCGCCGGGCTGCTCCCCCCGGTCCGGCCCGCGCCCTCTGGCCCAGCCGGGCCGGGGTGCGGTCGCGCCTCTCCTCTCTCCCCTTCTCGGTTTCTGCCTTGTCTCCTCCTCCTCCTCCTTGGGCGCAGGCTGCGCCGCGAACACGACCCGGAAAACCGGGTTATCCAGAGGTTCAGGCAGGAGCCCCGCCAGCTGCGCTGCCCGGAAGGGAGAAGGCCGGGCCCGGGGCAGGGTTTCCCAGACGCGCGTCTGTCCTCCGGGAATGTGCGTGGACAGCACCGCACGCGTCTGCTCTTGCGTTTATAAATGCGCATCACCGCCCGCAACACATTGTGAGTGGCCTCGCCTGCGGTGGAGAGACCGTCCTAGGCCGCCGAGCCCTCGGTTTTCGGTTGCTTCGCCTTCCCGTGGTGCCCGCGGCCGTGTTCCTGGAGCCCCCCACTCCCCCCAGAAGAGGCTAGGCGAGGGCGGCCTTCCCTGGGTCCTCGGTCAGTGGACCTCAGAATGCACCAAATCCTTTTGTCTTACACAGGGCAAGTTGTTTGAAGCAATAAATAAACTTAAAATATGGGCGCCTGTGACAAGATCTTTTATTTTTCATACTCAATAGGATGAACTCCGGAGAATTAAGGTTGCACAGATAATTAGAGGCCATGGATCAAGTCCCTTTTGCTCCCTGTTTGTGAGCATCCACACCCACCCCGTCCCCTCTCTCGCATGTCCCTCTGGGGTCCTCAGCAGAAGGCTCACCTTAGCTCTTGGGGACCCCCTGTCACTGCAGCGCTGACCCTGACGGGGCTCAGGGTTAATCGAGCACGTCCCTGCTGTGGAAGTCTGAGGGGGGAGCTGCTTCCCCGCGCTTGCTGATGCCTGGCTGACTGGCTCCCCGCCTCCTGCTCCCCGGCTCCAGCTGGCCCTGCTCAGAGTGCCCAGGAGAGTCTGTGGACGCCCTTGGAGAGGCATGTCTGGAGCCGCTGGGGTCCCCGTCTGCACGGAGCCCCTTCGTTCTCTTGACCCAGAAACCAGAGGCCAAATGTGGTCAGAGTAGCTTCCTGTCTCTGGGGAGAACCGGCCATCTGATCATCCCGAAAGCAGCCCTGGTAGAGGATACTGGGGAGGCACTTTGTGTGTGGTTGTTTTATAACGCTCTCTGCTGTCCACAGGGTCGAAGCCCTGGGCAGGACTTAAGAGCCTTCAATTCTAGGCCGTGGAGGGAGGAGGATCCCAAGTTTGAGCCCAGACTCGGCAACCTCCTGAGACCTCATCTCAAAATAAAATAGAAAAAAAGGCTGGGGAGGAGGCTCTGTACTCCCTGGGTTCTCAACCAAGCCACACCAATTCAAACTGGACCCCCCTCCCCGAAAAAACGAAACAAAAACCAAACCACTCTCCTCTCCTTCTGTTGACCTCCAGTTGTGTCCACAAGCGAAAATGAAAATTGTTATATAGCACGTCTTTTGCGATCCTGTTACCCTAGTTGCCGTCAACCTCTGCAAGTCAGTTCCTGTGTAGAGGGGAGGACGCAGGCCCCGGGCAGCGGGCACTCTGGACTTGGCCGTCTGGGGCCTGGGTTTCCTGTGCCGCCATAGTTCTGCTGCGTTTATAGCACCCACATATCAGAGATCTGCAGCACGCACAGGCTACTTTCCTGCTCCACGCAAGACCATACTGTAGGATTTCCTGCTCCTTTCGGGAAACATCTTTGACACGCTTGTTTTTCCTTTCCTGGGAAAGACAGAAGCCACTACAGAATGCTGTTCTCCAAGCAGCTTTCAGTTTCTCTGGCTACCGAAACTCCCCCTTGGGGCCCGCAATACAGTGTCTAGTAAAGATGGAACGAAAATTTGGACCTGAGCACGATTGATCCGCAGGGAAGCTGGTCGCCTGATTTCTGGAAGATTCGTTCTTGTGCCTGACGTTAGAATAAAAGGCATATTTGGGATGGGTGTCTTCCCGATCAAGACATCACGAACGAGCTCGACGGTGTCCCAGAGCGGGTGTTGCTGAGCAAGGACGGGCATCAACTTTTTATTATATGCACCGTCGCCCCTGTAATTACTGCAGTGTTGGCGCCATGATTTATGGATGGTGCAGACGTATCTGTACGGAATCCCTCCGAGGTGCGGGTGCCGTGTGGCAGGGCCGCCCCCGGGACCCCTGCTTCTCCTCTGGGCTTGTGACTTTTTATGTGGGCTGTCTTCTGTGCCATCGCAGTTGTAGCTTTGCCAAACAGTGCTCGATGGTGCCAGTGGGTGCCAGTTTCCTCGTGTGCGGGCTCGACCACACTTCAAGGGGACAGCGGGGATATTGAAAAGAAAAAATTTCCCCAAGTTTTATTTTATTTCAAATAATGAGCATCCGGCTTCCCGTCTTTTGCTGATGGGAAGGGAGAGTTTGGTGGTGAGCATGCTGGGAGGTTTCGCCCTGCGGGGTAGGGCCCGGATGTGCGGGCTGGGGGCCTGCAGTGTCCCCGACTGACCGGCGGGCGGGTGTGCTGAGCAGCTGCGAGACTGCAGCACGCGGGCCCCTCGGTGACCGTGGCCTGCTTGGCCAGCCGGACCTGCAAACCAGAGGGCATTTGTGCTTTCAGGGCAGGGTCTGCCTAGGGGTTCCCTTGGCATGAAGCAGGATCATGAGATCACGAGGTCTGTGTGTGCGTGTGTACGCATGAGGGGTCTGTGGGTCCTCTGAACAAATGGATCAGAGCTCAATGAGGCAGGCGGCTGCTCTCCTGCAGTGGGGGAGGCTGACAGGGTTCCCAGCAGATCGGTTTCAGCTGGTCCCTGCCAGGCAGCTGCCGCACATTAACCCTCTCCCTCCCAGGCTTTGGGCTGCGCACGGCCCCGAGAGATGCCAGAGAGGGCTTGGGATTCCCTTCAAGATCACAGTCATCTATGTCCAGTGGCCCTGCAGTGGCTGCCAGTTTGGACTCCGCCTTGTGACCTGGCTCTGTCTCCCGGAAGCCATGGGAGCTCTCCAGGGGAGAAAGCCAGCTCTTCAGGAGGGTGCCAGGGGATTCTCCCTGGAGGGCGGGGAGAACCAGTGGAGAACCCTTTTGCCCTGGCTGGGGAGCAGCTTTCTCACGCCTTATTCTGCAGTGTAAGGAAGACACGCTCTTCTCCTTTCTCTAGAGCACAATGGGGTGCAGTGCAGCAATTAGGAGAGATTTGCAAAATGGAAATAAATGATATTTCCTCCCCAAATTACACTTAGGATTCCCTATGAAATTTCCAGATCTTAACTTTGTTCAGTTCACTGACTTGCTGTGGTACTAAAATACTCAACTCATTGAGTTTGCTCTTGATTTATCTTCCATTTATTGCGCTGCCATTGAACCTTAGGATTTTTAGCTATCAATTACCGTATAATTATTGATCGAAATAACAGTATAAATGTATATTTTTACTATTTTTTTTACAGGGAAGGGTAAAGTTGTACAGCACTTCATTTCAGCCTTCTTACTGCATTAAAGGAATATTGGTTTCTTTAAGCAGATATGTTCTACGGATGGAAATGTTTTGAAACTGCTCTTCCTTAAGTATTTTCTCCTTAGCTTCAAAAAAACTTAGCAATCATTTTCCCTAAACCTGAAAACAAGGATACAGACCCTGAGACATCAAGCCTTTGTACCTGTAAAGTTTCTCAGAGAAGGACTTCTAGAACATGTCCTGACTCTGAGGACAGGGAATCCACACTAGTTTACACAGTTTGTGGAATATTCAGGGACAGAATGACAAAGGGTTGAGCAGCACCCCGAGCGCTTCAATCTGTTCCACATGGGTGTGAGGATGGGTCACCCTAGGCCTCTCCCTACCCAGGAGAGTAGCACAAGTACTCATTTCACAATTAAGGCTTGGGTGTGTCTTATTTCATTTCTGCTGGATGTATAAATAGCTAAAAGGTTTTTTTTCTTGGCAAGTACTCCAGTGTCCATTGCTTCTTAAAAGTAAGGAGAGGCCGGGCAGGAGGAAGAAACACAAAATCAGGACGTAATTAAATAAAAATCATATGGGAATGAGGAGAGGGGAAGTAAAAAGGATTAAGATGTGTTAGGTACATGTACCAACTCCTCATAATGAATGGAATCATTATGTACTGCAAACATGTCTTAATTGAAAAATTATATTTGGTTTATCAAAAGCCTAAAGTTGAGAGAGCTCACTGTGACTGTTGCCAGCCTCCTGAAGCTAGTTGAATCATGCATTCTTTGATATACCTTTACCCGTTAAGCAAAACCTACCGTCAGTTACCTCTACACTGTTTTTTGCTCTTTCTGGGCCCTGACCTTGGTTTTGAAACGACCATTTTCTGATGAATGTTTCAGAATTTGAAGCTTTTTTATGAATTCAGAGAAGTGGAATTCTGGAGGTGGGGGAAAGAAATTGCAGGGAAAATATCCACCTTTGCCTTGTGGCGTATTGGACAAAGACGAGGATAATTTGACTACAGAGTCAATTTCAAAAGCATTTTTAGCAATGCATTTGGTTCACGTGCATGGCAGTGGGATTGACAGGCCAGACCTTGATGGCTCCAAAGCGTCAATAAAACACACACAGTGAAGGATTTACACAACAGACAGTAATGGCTTCTTTGGAAATGTTATGGTCTATTGGGTCAATAATAATCCACTTTTTAAAGAGTGCCAAAATATGAATTTATACAGCAGACTGTAATGGCTCCTGATCTATCAGGTAAATTATATGAATTCTTAGAATTTATGTACGTGCCATAGACCACGTACTGTTCTCTGGATGTACTGTTGTGTAAAACAGGCGTTCTGTATAGACCAGCTACAGCTCCTCCCCAAGTGCTGATAAAAATGATATACTGCAGCTGGGGAAATGAAAATATTTGTTAACATTCAGAAGTTTAATGCCACGATTTACATTTCACCTTTAATTGACTACATTTTGATAAATACTCTGGATTACTTGTATCAACATAAACTGTTTTCCCTAAAACGAAGTTATTTCCATTCCAAACTATATTTAAAATACTCTGATTACACAATTTTGCAGTGGGTTGATGCATAATATTTAATTTACACGTGATGTTTGTAAGTAAACCTCTATTCTATCTATTTATAATTTCTATTTTCATCTGTGATATGAAAATAGACATTCTTGAATAAACGGCGCTGCAGCTGTGCTGAGCAAAATGTCTGATTCTTTCCAGCAGGTGGAGGCATACTGCAAGAAGCTTCCAAAGAAACAACTGAATTTTTTTTTTCCCCCAAGAAGCCCTGACATTTAGGGGAAAACAAAATATCCACAAAAGAGGGAAATTAAATGAATAGTTTGCAACAGAAGTGGCAGTATGACATAGCTGTACCTAATAAAGAATCCAGAGCGCAGACACTTCATAGGCCCTCCTGGCTGTAAACATTCTTGGTTTTCTTTCTGTTACAATTGGCAAATTTTCCAGAAGAAAAGCCTACATAATTATTTAATAAATAAAATCCATTAAGACAAATGTATCCAAGATATCTTCTAAATTTTTCCCCAGACAACCAAAACAATAAGTGCACAACAGGAAATAATTACGCACGTAGATTCACACGCATGTGTATGTGAGTACATATGCACCTGCACACGTATATACACAAAACGGAAAAACTCAAAACATATTCTGATCTTGTTTTCTTCACTTTGCAGGTGTGTGCATTCTTCTTATTTGGTCAAAACCAACGGATTCTCTGGTTCTTTTGTGTCTGGATGCTCCTGTCAGTGTATTTTTTTTTTTTTTAAAGAGCCTAGGAATTTTAAGCGCAGGTTGAAGAGAAAAATATCTGCCTGAAAATGTGAGTTTTGGGGAAGTGAGGAGATTTCTTCCAGAGACCATCTCCCACTTTCATTTCCAGGTTAGAGTCACATGTATCGTCTCTGAGAGACAGATGTTGTGACTGAAGGATGCACGTGTTCCAGATGAGCATGGTCTGTGTGAAAGGGTGTGGAGGGGTCTGGGACCTGCGGCATGAGAATATGGTAAATGGGGTACAGCTCTCACCTTACTTAGCAAGGGGAAGAGGGCAGGAAGGCAATGTAGAAATGCTGATCCCTACCCCCCTCCTTTTCCCCAGTGTCTGTTCCCTGGGACTATCTACAATCTACGTTATTGACTGGTTTATCAGGCAGCAGGTATCTCTATCAGTCTATCTTGAATTGTCATCCAGCAGAAGATTAAATGCTGCCTGCCTCCTTCTTGTGATTTTCAGTCTTCACATCACATAGTTTTCAATCAAATTTCAGCACTGTGCATTTAGCTTACAGAACTCTGTGCACTTATCTTCCCAAGGCAGGGGATTTAGACTATGTTTACTCATATAGTTCCAACATACCTGTCTGCAGACCTGAACATATTTCGGGTGTGAGAAGGGTTACCAAATCTGCTTTCTTTTTCCTTTCCGGTCTCCTACATGTCTTGGCCCAATAGCAACCTGAACCTACGTCATGGACAAAGGCAAATTTTTGGAGGATTCATCCCAGTTTACAAGATGAAAGAGTCATAACTATGGCATTATTATTCTAAATAGCTTTCTAATTAATAATCTTCAGAAGTCTTTGATCTCTACCCAGCTTTCAGCTCATGAGTCAGCCAGAATAGAAGAGGGTCATCAGTGGTTGCACTTCCTGTCTTACCATCAGAGACCCAAGGAAGCAGGGGGTCTGGAGAGAGACTAAGAAATAGACCTCACTTCTATTTATGAGCAATTCAGGGCAAACATCATGATATTATGGCAGTTTGCAGCTGCCCGCGTGTCTGCCTGATGTTTGGAATTCCTGATAAACAGACTAATGAGATTCTACATTAAGAGAAGCCAGGGAGAAGGACACATGAATCCTTTCCAGATTTGCTGGTGGAAATCACAAGGAAGTTGAGCCCAACAGTATTGGCCAGGCACTTTACAGGAGCAACAGTGACCATTAAAATCACTTGTGATTCCTCTCCTGTTGTTGGATCTTTTCATCAAAGTGTGACTCATGAAACAGTCAGGTGAAATGGATAGAGGTGCATTGTGCACGGCTGGGGTTTGTTCTGGAGCAGATATGCAGCCCCGAAGTGGCACAAGTCTCTCTAGGGCCAGCTTCAGGATGCACTAGGAATGCCCACATTGTGG